>VUQI01000368.1:0-20123 GCA_015106735.1 Paratilapia polleni | reverse complement strand
GCATTTGAAGATTTTAGATTAAGCAGAGGAAATGACAGCAGACCATAGACGGCTAGGTTTTTCGAGGACAATGTGTTCAGTCGATCTTTTGATTAACATCATGCACAATGATTTGTTATTTCTAAGACTTGTGTGTAGGTCTATGTCTTAAAATGCACCTTATCTCATTAAATACCTTACTTTGTCTGCCCAGCAACTAAAAATATGGTGTTCTTTAAACCTTTGATATGCTTAACTTCATAAATCTAACAAATCACCAATGATGACATCTTTAACTGCAACTTACAAAGCTTCTGCTTCCTAAATGATCACATAATAAAATAAGATATGCTCTGTATCTAAACACAGCCATCTCTAGCTTCAGCTACAAATTAAAACTCATTGTCAATGTCTAAAGAGAACGTTTCGACAAGGATTAGCGTGGAAAGATAAAGAGTCGCATTAGTGGGGGAGTAGGAGGAGGCTAGTGAGGTAGAGTTAAGATGCTGGTGGCCAACTGGGCTAAGCCTGCTGTGCTCATGTGTCAGTAGATCTGATTAAACATGTCTGAGTTCGTCACTGTCCCCGAAGACCCCTGGCTTGGCACAACTAAGCCTGCACACACCAACCAGAGCGACACACACGAAGGCAAAATGCTTCAGGCCCGCCACATACCCACCTAAATACAAGCCTCACAGATGCATTGAACAGACGTTACATTTGGCACCGGCTTTGGAAATGTTTTATCGGGAAAGATGTTCTCATCGTTTGCACGGTAGCAACAGTTTGATTGCGTATGTTGAACACAGAGGTGAACGCAGCGCCTGACCACAGCGAATGTTTCGCACATCAGCGAGAGTGGAAAGAAGCTAGAGGGCAGGAACAATTACAAGGTTAAGGCCATTCACACCTTGGAATCGCTCCCACTGCCTTTCCTCTGCTGCGCTGTGCAGAGAAGCAGGATGACAAGAAGAAGAGGTGCAGCGAATACTAATCATCTTTAAAGTTCAAGTGAGATTAGACAGCTAATGGCTTTGTGCAGTTTGTGTCACTCATGCTCGTGATGAATTCTGCAGCGGTTTGGAGTTAGCAAAAAGCACACCAGGACTAATTAATCATCTTTACTGACAGCTGTAGTTCAGGTATGGACGACGACTGTGAAACAAATCAGCTGTTGTTATAGTATGATTTAAAAAATAAAAAAAAGACCTTGTTTTTCTCTAGACTCACTCCATCTCCAGTCATTTTAACCTCACAGGAATGTTTTGTTTCATCTGCAGCCAGTCATCTGGCCCATGCTTGTAACGCTTGTTATAAACAAAGTGAAGCCTTTTTTTTTTTTACTGTTGCACGGACCATACCAAATTAGGCTAATTTCTGACAGTATATCGTTGGATGACTTCATTTTTTGGAACACGATGTGTTTGTGAGCCTTTTACAAATCACATCACATCTAAATCCCAAAAATGCAGAATGGCAACAAATGTCACACAGTCACATTTAATACATCCTAAAATACTAAAAAATAAGACGTGACTATGAAAAGATAAAAGCTGAAACTTCCGGTGTAGATGAAGTAATTTTAGTTTTATGAGTGCAAACATTTGCTAATCTATTTGGATTATTACTTACAGGTGGTGCCATGGAGCAAATGTTTTTATGAGTAGCTTCCTGTTTTCTTTGGTATGATGCAGACATCTGTACACAGGTGACATAACACACCTACTAATGCTTTTCCCTCTATTCCACCTACCTACAGTTGGTGTTAATGTCGCCCAAAAATGCAGCAAAGTAACAGGAAAAACACTGAAGAGAACTAAACTAGTAACTAAATGTGTTAGTTTGTTCTACTCATTATTCAAGAAATCTCTGTATGTCTGTCCGGTGCTCGCCTATCTGAACAATCGTTCATCCGATCCACTTCAAACTTTTATTATTTGGATGAGGCGTTCTCATATTTTTTGCTAAAATTTATTACCAGTGTTCCCCCTAGAGTTACCACTGCCTGCCCTCACACTGTGTGTGGGAGGAGGGGCACACACAGGCATGTTTGCTTGGCTATCTTTGTGCGGACGCTCATTCACATTAATGCATTCTCAAGCCTCTTAATTCCAGGTTTTGGCATCACCAATACGGCCAAACCCTCACTCTAACCTTAACCTAAATTCTTTCATTTTTAACCCTAAAACCAAGACTGAAGGATGCAAAACAGTCATTTGAAAGAGTGTGAAAAAATGAAAGCCTAAATAAATTTCATCACTCTATTGATTCTCACAAAGATAGCTATTTATTTATTTACTTTGGTCTTTTGTTTACAATAAGAAATTAATTTAATTGCTCACTTGTGATGTTTGGAGGAGCGGTTCTGGAGAAAACGCCAACCCACAATCTGCCCGTTCTACACAGCCATGTTTTGAACATGGCTGTGTAGAACGCACTCAAACACGTGCACACAGTGAGATTATCTTTATAGCTGTTTTCTTTTGAAAACTGTAACTTTATGACTGCCTGCGTGTGAAGCATTTAGGGGACATCTGTAAATTGTACCCATGTTACATTATTCCCAAACTGGAACTACACTAGCACACTGAAAACTGCATTTTCTGCAAATTTTGTGAAGAATGAAAGTAAATGAACACATTCCTTAGACTTACAGATAATTTGTTTTGGTGGGCACTAGCTAATTTAAACATTAATTTGACTGTTGATATGAAAACTTTATTGGGTACCTTTAACCATAAAGTAATAAGTGAAATCACATTAACAGCGGTCAATTCTGCTCTACTGAAAGGGTTTATCAGAGTGAACCTCAAACCACTTCAACTTCCTTCCATCTTATACAAGCCAGTAAACTCTTAACACTTATCTTTAGCAACACCCCATTAACTATTTATATGAAGCCATAAAGTACTGATATGAAAATGTAGACTGAGCTGAGGTACATAAACACAAACGGATATCTTGTGTTACTCCAGATCGCCCACCTTCTTTCAGGCTGTGATAGACAAGCCTGTCATGATCCGTCTTCAGTCCTGCCTTCTCCATGTTGTCTCCCATTGGAGGAGAGTCCAGGGAGGAGGGCTCAAAGGACAGGCAATGGTTGGTGTCTAGCATTATCATTGAGAACAGAGATTGATTATTAGGTAAACATTGAACTCCTTGTTTTAAAGTAGTCCCAAATGTTGGCTGTATCCTTGAAGAAGTCAAGTCCTTCTGTGTCAAAAGCTGTCCCTGCAAGTAGCTGTCCAATCCTTCCAAGGGAAAGATGTGACTCAAATGCATCAGAAGACTCTGTTACAAGTTAAAGAATATCTCCTTTTGAACCAAAGCGACAGAGAAAAACACAGCTACCGCCACTGCTCTTCTATGCCAATGCTTCTCCTCTGTATCAGAGCAATCGATTGGGCTGTCTCAGCTTTGCTCTCTTTCTCTTCTGCCTCTTGCTCTCTCCTTTCCTTGCAGTGGCAGCCAGCAAGTCACGACAGCGCTGTTCTGCAGTTTCCCAGAGAGCTGGGGTAAAGAAATCCACAGGGCGAGTCGTGGATAAAAAGAACAAGAGAGCTGTAGGGAGGAAACTGAAAAGAGGCCAGCGGCTGAGGAAGGGAGGACAGCAGTGAGCTCAGCAGAGAGAGTCCCCAGTGAGACTGCTCTGGTTGCAGCTCCTCCTGAATCTCACACACATACAAGGACACACACACACACACACACACACACACACACACACAAGCAGTGACTGCTGCTGATAAAGTTTTCCTGCTCAGCTGTTGCCATTCATTCACAGTTACAAGCTCAGGGGGGCTGCCACATGAAAACCTGCTCCCTGTTCAACCCAAATTCAGCAAGCAGATCAAAATCAGAGCAACACCACCGAGACAATCTGCTCCTGAACACTTCCTCTGGCTATCAAAACCGATGAGTCAGTCAGCCTACGGACAGTTTTTATTGGACAGGTAGAAATATCATAACTGTGTTCAGTAATGACCTCATGTAGCATAAACGACCTTTGTCAAAGAAGCTCGAGTACATCTGATACTGGGATGAGTCACACGCTGACTTTTAGAGTGATTGATTTGATACCCAATCATCAGTGAAATTCTGAAATCTTTTCTGAACAGTCTGCCCTCCAGGAAAGGCGGCTCACTCAAACCTGCACTCATACAGGGAAAATCATTTTAGGAAAGGAATGAAACTCTCACTGGACTGGTGCGACCAGTGAATTATCTGATTGATCCTAATCCTGTTCTAAAATTTTCAGATTCTTTTAGAGTTCAGGCCAACTACCTAACTGTTTGCTGACGGTAAACACCGTCCACGGCCGCAGTCACCCCTCCCCTCCCCGATCTCTTTTAAATAGCAGGGCCAGCTGGCCATAAGGGGGCTAAATTCAGCTTGGTATCACCTGTGCACTCGCAGGGTAAGGTTACTCTGACACACGCACACACATCTCTGCCCCCAAACACACACAAGAAAACTTTAAGCGCCATTTCCTTGGACTAAATCAATGTTTTATGAGACATGAGGCAAAAGAAGACGTCACCATAGATTCAGCACAGAGAGGTTTCAACCTATTAATAAAACAGCAGCAATATCAAATATAAAACATTTGCACACCATGGGTACAGTATGTCTTTATCATGCAGGTGACACACAGTACACCTGAAAACACAGACAACACCTTAAACAAACGCTGTTTGGTGACTACAATTACTGTCTGTTATGAGTGTGAGATTAAAGTCCACCTGCTGTTATGATTCACAGTCTGGGCAGGAAAGACAGAAATGACAGCACACACTGGGATTAGGATATGCCTGTGTAGGCTGAACCAATCTCAGCAACACACACATCATAAACCGACACACAGTGTGCTAAACACATATTGGCTTATTTACACCTCCACAGCTCAAAATCATAAATCCTTTGCCTTGTATAAAACACTTCTCCTGAAAACTCTGTTAACATTTCAACTATTTTTAAGCATCTTTCACTCTCTACAGCATACCCATCTGTATATTCCACATAACTAAATACCTGCAGGGGCAGCGATTCCCCTGTAATGACAGTAATGAGTGAGGGAGTAATGCAGCAATTTGCAGGAGAGTTTTTTATGGTTTTAGAGCAGCGTGACCACACTGTGTGGGAGGTACAGTTCACAGTTTCCCATGACTTAACCCCTCTGAACAGGATTATGCAGTAACCACTAGCCTAGACTAAGGGATGGGTTATGGTCCCCTTTAGAATGAGCTCAGAAGATGTAATGCTGACCTAGTCAGAGATCAAACGTGTTAATGGTCATTGCAAAAAGAAAGCTACAATGAAATATATAATGTACAATCCCTGGATCCTATTGGGTATTTAGTTATAAAGCATATAACAAATCAAGAAAATGGCCTGATGATGATGCTAGATTAAGGGTGAACATCACTTTGACACAAGAGGAAAAGTGATCTTTGATGTGCTTCTTTCACTTTTATATGGTTTGGTCTAAATTGATTAGATTTCATCCTCTCAGCACCATGGCTGCAACTTTTATGGTAGTTGGTCCAGTGGTTGTTGAGATATATGTCCTATGTGGTACTGATATTGGCATCTTTACAACTACACATCGCTAAAAACAGTAAAACACTACAAACTCTAAAGGGTCTGATTCCAAGGAGGGGTGAAAGGTTTAAAACGTGTTCCACCTATACTGCTGCTAGAATAAAGTACTGTAGACCACAGTCTTTGATTGGACGGTGGATTGGGTGTCATAGTTCTGGCTTCGGTACATTCCAGTGAAGTTATTTGACCTTTTACACTCTTATCTGGATCTTCCTTTATCCTTCACTAAAACACTTCTGGGACTTTATGAAAAAAAGAGAAGCTTTTTGTGCAAGAAGACAGGAGGTCTTGATGAAATAGTGACTCAAAGACTCACATAAAACACACTGTGTAGTAGGGGTGGGATCATATGAAGATCTTTTGGGGTAGTAAAAGGATCCACAATCTGAATCATAATTCTCCCTAAATGTTAAGTTAAACTCACATGATTAGTGATCACATGATTAGTTTTATTTAATGTTGAATCCTGCCACTTCGACTCTGAGCTCAAAGCCTGCTTTCAATTTTATTCTGAAAGTTCTGACTGTAAGTGGTAATTCATATTTCTGCCTATTTCAAATGAATAGCAGACATGACACTCGTTTGCTCAAATTGCACCTGGTTGTTGGACTGCCTATTCTGACTCAACACTACTAACAACATTGCCTTCTTAAGACTCAGTCACACTAGATTAAAAAACAGACGATGACCTCCTTGCAACTAGAGGGGAAAAAAACAACAACAACAAAAAAAAACAAAAAACAGGTCACCTGGTGGGAGGCAACCTGTCTCCAAACAATCGTGGTCTAGCTTGGACTGACTGCAATCACTCTCAGACAGATTGGCAAAGGTTTGCAAATAATTGCCGTCTAATTTTTAAACACAGACTGCCAACACACTAAAATCAATCTGAGTCAGTCTGCGCTGATGAGCGCAACTCGTCTGTGACATGTCTCTTTGGGGACTCGACTCAGCTGGTCGTCAACTGGTTGTATTCTGGTTCCTATTCCTACATAAAATGCCTATGTCATTCTGCAGTTAAATCACCATCCTGCAGCAACTACATCACAATTTTTGGAGGAATTTCTGAATTTCTGATTCAAATCTATGAGGTTCTGGCTGGACTCTGAATTTAAGTACTAAATGTGAATTTTGCAATTTTTGATGATTTATCACAGTTAATCACTGTATTATCAAAAACAGATTGCACATAATTGCCAACTTGACCCCATTCGATCACAAACTGATGGCAGACTAATAGGAGACTGACTAAGTCTTATTGCCATTTTATTGCCGTCTTGTAGCCACAAAGTTGTTTTGAAGATGGCAACTGACTGTGAGTGGTCATAGACCTGGTCCCCATCTTCGAACCATTTCAAAGTCAACAAGGTTCATTGCACATGGTTGCAATAATTTTGGTCGTGTTGCGGTCTCCAACTACAGTTTTTCCTTGTGTGACTGAAGCATTAAGTTTCTGTACTTATTCAGGGCCAGAGCAGAAAGATGCTAGTGTGGCAAAAATGAATGTTCTATCTTAAAATTACTGGCCAAAAAATCCAAAGACCTAACCAGAGTTAATTCACCAAGCAACATCTATTTGATTGAGTAAATACATCCTTAGGAACTAGCACCTCTCGCACGAAGTGGCAAAGGCCGTACGTTAGTCTTTGCCACTTTGTGTGAGAAGTGCCATCAAATAATTGGATTAATTGGAATCTTAGGCATGTTTTTTGCTTCATGACCACAGTTGTTTTTGCTATACGAGTAAGATTACTTTTAACTTCAGAGTATTTTATATAGGCAACATTCTGCACCTAACACTCATCAAACAGTTTGCGATATTTTACTCCTCACGTGTATTTTTCCAGGATGTTTGAATGTTTGAATTGATGCCTTTCTAGTCAAAGGCAAGTTTATAGACGGATAAAGAATGCAACGAATAGATGAACTCAACAAAACCCGACCTGCCCAGAAACTAACCAGGCCAAGTGTCAGCCTACCGCAGGTCAGACCAGCCATTAACATTCCAGCAGAGAAAACAGACAGTGTTTTTTTTCTTTTCATTACTTCCTGGTCCCCCCTGCCCGCTCTGCTGTGGAATTTACCAGCACTGTTTGCCAGAACTCACTGACATCAGGCCGGAGATTACTCAGCGTCGATCCACTGACATTTTTGATCTGAGGAGACTTTTAGCTCCATGGCAGCCATGTGCGTAATCATGAGGAAAGGATGTGGAATCTGGAACAAACCCCAAAATGCCATAACAGGGCTGCACTTAATCACTTATGGTACTTACCAGTTGTCATTAAAGTAGTAAACTCACTGAAAAAGGCTCTTTACGTGTTTGGGGATGAGGCAACTGTACTCAAGTTGTACTGGGATACCAGATGAATAATCCCTAACTCACCTACTGCTGAACTTTAGCGTCATTCCAAAGAGGAATCAAGTTTTGTACTTTTGTCAGCTGCCAGAGGTAATTCAAACAAAATTTCAAAGACAGAATTATATTTTGCAATATACTTTTTCTGGCTATTTCTTCTACAAAGGCAACACATGTGTGGGGAAAATGCGTAAAGGCGGATTTGTATAATGGCAAGGAGACCAAACAAAAAACAGGACAATTTAAGTAAGAGACAACTCCCGAAATGCTAAGAGACCTTGAAAAGTTTATTACAACTTGGTTTTTGTTTTCATAACTTTTCATAACAGGTTCTATGAGTTCTGAGAACACTACAGTAACTACCAAGAGCTCTGAATGCAGGGAATACTAATAGGTCCAATTTGTACAAGCACAAACTTTTACCAGATTCTAATCAGACATAATCCCAATATGATTTTACCTGAAATGCTGATAATAATCCCTTATTATCCAGGAAAACCATGAGTACACAACACTGGGGCAGGTCACAACTAGCCAGTAAATTGAGGTGCATCTTTACAGACTGGTTTGGGTTGTAGTTTTTACTTTTCAAATAAGCTTTAGGAGCTTGGAGGTTTGTTTACTTCCTATGTGATCATGTGAGTCCTGCCTAGTTTAACTAATGTGTTCCAAGGTGTCAACAATTGCTATTTTACTATATTTGACATTATTTTATTTTACTGTTTTCCCACGATTGTTTATCAGGTGGTCAAAAGAGAACATAAGTCCTGCTTTTAAGTGCAGTGGAAATAATTAGGCGCTCTCTGAAAGTTTCCTGTTAAACACAGTCAAAGGTTCTTTGTTGACCAGCTTGCAGCAGCGCCCCTCACTGTGTCACATCATGTCAATAAAAAGTAGTCTAAATAAGCTCTAATTGTATGCTGTTGAAGGAGACAGAAGCGTCAATAAGAGCACAAGTGTTGAAAGAGCCACAGGCCAGCTGGCAACCGTCAGCATCTGGTGCCATGAACTTTTACTGTAAAACAGAAAAGCCTGGAGGAGGAGGGGAGTTCAGGTCGTGTTCAGCAGATGAGATATTCAGAGAGGAACAGAGACGGCGAGAAAGGGGAAAAACAGAGAGCAAGAGTTGGAAAGGGGTGCTCCCAGTGCTGTGATGACGGCTTTGTAACACTGTTACATAACTCCAACATCTGAAAATAATTTTTATTGTAGCGAACCCCCTAACCTCCTACCCTACTTGCAGAGGAAACACAAGTTTCTTTTTTCCTTCAAACCTACAACAACAGACTCCTGGGCAAGCTGTCAGCAAAGAAAGACAGTCAGAGCCGGACACAAATAAAGGAAACTATTTCACTACATGCAAATATCTGACAGAGAAGAATTTTTTTTTTTTGGTTTGAGAAAGTCTTTTCAATACTGGCTGACTGTGTTCTCGCAAGTGTTTTTTCCTTCAGGAGAATCTTTGGGGTTTTATAGGGCTCTTTCTGCTTCCTTCTCTCCTGTCCTCTCCTCTTTCTGTTACTGTATATAACATCTAATAAAAGCCTGGCTGTTAATTTGCTTCAGCATCAGAGTTTTTATTAGACACAGACCTTTGGGGGGACAGGTTTCTATTTATTACAAGAGTTTAAGTGACATGCAGGTGCAAAATTAAGTGTGCAGGGGACAGAATTTCATAGAAAGAAAATGTTTTAAAGAAGAATGATGTTCATATTCTTTCTTCTCGTTTTGTGTCCATTACTTCTCTCTATTCACAAAAATCTACTCAAAAATCTTCTCAAGCCAGCTAGTGCTATTGGTACATATTGTTCTAACTCTGCTTTCAAAAAGAGTTGTCGTCATTTGTCATGTGACATATTAGGAGATCTGGTATACAGCTGATTAAAGAGCTTTCACTTTATACAGCTTGACAGGTTTTATTCACAATCACCATACAGAGACACAAAAGTTTAAATGTGGGTCATGTTCATCAAGCTACCACATTAGCTAAAAACAAAGACACAAAACAAAACAAAAGCATTGAAACCCACTGGGGAGAAGTATGTGAATGTGTGAGAATGCAGAAGTCTCTAATGATCATAACAAGTCTATAATGATCATATCCCAGAAGGTTGATTCTGTTTATCTGGACGTAGCGTATTCTGTCCAGAATACGCTACGTCCAGATAAACAGAATCAACCTTCTGGGATTTCCTTACCTGGATGATTGAGCATGCATCAAGATATAATGATCATAAGAAATTCAATCCAACCAAACACAGATGAGTTTTGCAGTCTGGTGTATGAAGACTCTGAAATGTAACAGAACTTCTACAATTTTTTTTTTTCTGGAATCTCTGGATTAGTGACAGTCATGATGTTATCTACTGTTGCCAACAGAGATTCCTGTTTGTGCAGAAAGACAACTCAATTCTCACACTTACCGGAACTTAAACAAAACTATTTTTCCAGTTTTTTTGCTGCAATTCAAAAACTTACAGTCAGCATGTAAGGGAGAAAATACTTAACATTCGTCATGTGTGTCCTCCTATGCAATTATGTTTCTCATATAACCTAAATAATGTATGCTAGGCAAATCCTAGCCTACAGGCCTGATTTTAGAGTCTCGTGGCTCATGTCTGAGTCATCCTAATGAAATGGGAGCCCCGCCAGTTCACAGTGACCTCCATTACATTCATCAGCTAACGCTAAGTGCGACACATTTGCTGTTGGCAGGTGAGTCACAAGCTAAAGGCTGTTGTATTATTCAGAAACACCAGAGCACATTGAGCTGGAGACAAGCAGAGGATACATGTCTTCTGTTTGTGGGGTGGCATGTTCCCACAGCTTGTACCTGTGCCAGCAGCGCATAAGTTTTGGGACACTGACACACTTCTGGTAGTTGTGCCTCTGTACACCACCTCAGTGGATTTTAAATGAAGCAATCAAGATGTGATTGAAGTGCAGAGGCTTTCAGAGGCTCAAAAGTAATTGGACAATTGATTACAAGCAGTTTCATGGCCAGGTGAGGCCTGTTCTCATTAGTTTCATGACAAATGAAGCTGATCAAAAATCTAGAGTTGATTGTAAGTGTTCGACTTGTATTTGGTATCTTTTCCCTGGAATTCTCAATATGAGGTCCAAAGAGATGTTAATGCAAATGAAGGAGGCCATCGTTAGGCTGAAAAACTCAAATCAGAGACTTAGCAAAAACCTTAGGAGTGGTCAAAAATGGCTGCAATTCCAAAAGAGTTAATGCAATACTTCCATCAAACCCCTTGAATTAAAGCTGAAAGTCTGCACTTCAATC
The DNA here is from genome assembly GCA_015106735.1 of Paratilapia polleni. Lineage (NCBI taxonomy): Eukaryota > Metazoa > Chordata > Actinopteri > Cichliformes > Cichlidae > Paratilapia > Paratilapia polleni. The sequence continues at coordinate 8,898 of VUQI01000368.1, read as the reverse complement.
ACATGTTGATTGTTTGATTTAAAATCCACTGTGATGGTGTACAGGGGCAAAATTACAATAATTGAGGAACTGTCCAAATACTTATGGAACAATCTGTACATGTGTGCAGCTCCTTCAAAGTCACCGCTAATGCAAATTATAGTTCTATTATTTTTGTTGTTTTCTAGGTGGTTAAAAATACTGCACATATGTTCACCAATATCAAGTAACAGAGCTGTGAGATTAGGAAAAAAAAGGAGAAAAAAAAAGAAAAGAAAGTCGCCCAAGCTACACGCTGTCCTAGTCTGTTTGTTTGGTGTGTAGTGCGGTCCAGTGTGTTGATGCAACTGTCATGGTTTCTCTGTTTTATTGACTTTGTTTTGCACTCATAGCTGACTAAAGCCTGGAACTCCATATGCCTTGTAAGCCCCTAAATTATTATAAACACAGCATAGCGATTTGGCTATAATTCTATATGGCTGCCTCATAATGCTAATGTTAACTCAGCAACTAATGCTCTACCACTATTAGTTGCACCTGCATTTTCGTTGTTTTAATAGCTCAGCCAATCAGTATATAAACTATGAAGTGTATAATTTCCCTCTCTTCTTTGTATTGCAGTAATTTCAATAAAGGTAACATTTATTAGCTCCATTTCTGACATGGACTGCTCAGGTCAGTTGACACTGTCTGAATACAAGAAGAACCTGAACACAGTATAGTAACCACATTAGCATATTTGGAGGTGTAATTACAGAGACACAGACATGTAAAACATGTTAGATAAAATGTTCACAAAAGGTCCTGTAGCCTGGGCAGGTTTACTATTAACATACACTGACATTCACATAAAAGAAGTAAGGAAAAATAACTGTGTATGTTTTTAATTAGAGTTCTTAGAACAAAAATCGGAATGGGCCAAAATCTGAATTGGCAGGTCAGATGTTAAAAAATTTGAAATCAGAATCAGCCAAAAATAAATAAACTCCAGTCAGTGCATCTCTAAATACTTTGCCATTTTCTAATGCCATTTTCCAATCAATTCACATCCAGTTAACTGAATGTCTTCAATACATGTTTTTTAAAAAATGCCATTTTATGGTAGTTTTTAAATAAATGGGAGAAAAGAAAGACACAAAATAAAATATGACCTATCCCAGCTGTCATAGGGTGAAAGGCGGGGCACATCCTGGACAGGTCACCAGTGTATCGCAGGGTTAGGGTTATAAAAATAAAACAGCCAGCCAGTTTGCTTCCTATGGCACTGGGATTGTCTCATTAGTTTTTTAGTGGATAACATTGAGTTTGGTACTAAGTCAGTAGTATAGTATTATTCCAAAACATGCTATAGCACGACAGCTTGTCCTGCCATACAATAGTATGCACAATTATGGCTGCAATTTAAGGCAGCGCACATTCTCATTAATAAGCATCCTTTGATTGTTTCATGCTGCCTTCATTTTCAGTTTTTTTGCTACTTACAGCACTAATTATAAATGTGTGAATGTACGCTATAGCTGTGCCCAAAGTACACACCACAGCATAGGTGCATTTGTGAAAATGAGTATACACATGCTTACAGAGCTTATTCTGTACATAGCATATTACTTTCAACACTGATATATTAACTGGGGTAAATGAGTGTCCATCTGTCCAGCACTGTCAGCTTCGAGACCGAACTGCATGTTGTAATATACAGTAGATGTGTGCGCTTGTGTGTCTTTAAAGATCACTGAGCTACATGAGTGGGCTTGTACCTGTGGGTGTGCAGGCATTGTGTTCCTGTTGCTACGAGCAGACCTGTGAAGTGCTTTTCTTTAGCTTTAGGCAACAGATCTGAGTGAGGCTGTTTGGCTATGCTCTCACACTTCTCATTATCTAACAGGAATTTGCTGGATTGCAAATCAAAGATGTGTGTGTTTGTGCTTGTTCAAATACCATGCTCTCAGAACACACAGTAAAAATGGAAAGCTACCAATTCCCTAAAGAGCATGTCCAGATTCCAACAGTGACACCAGTTGTGAAGTGTGCATGTGTGTATGTCGGTGAGTCATGGGTAGTCTGTGGGTGTGTGCGTGGTGTGCTGGACGCACTTATAAGATTTAAGCTTCTTGCAGAACTTGCCTCTGTTGCATAAATACTCTCCTGCCTGTATGTTTATAAGACTGGATGCTGTTTACATTCACCAAAAGCTACGACATTTGGTGTCCCGTTATTTATACTCAATCTGTTTTGTCGTGTTGCTAGGAAGCACAGATCTGTGCTGCAGTTTTATACACTCCGACGTGCGAAGATCCATCTATTGCCACATGTAGACATATATGAAATATGCGCCCTCAAACTAGAATTACCTCAGGTCAAAAGCATGCAATTGCAGTTACTTTTATATACTGTATAATAACATGTGTGTTTATTAATTTTTGGGAATATGGAGATTATCTAATGCCATCAAAGAATCACTGTTACAATGGAAAGGAGACATGCAGCTCGACTGTCTGCTCCGGCTGGCTGCTTGGATAAGACTAAAACACAATTCCTCTTTCCTTACTTCCTTCCTTCCTTCCTCGCTTTAATTTTTACATTTTTTTTCCAACCATCTTTTCAATTCTTCCTACATTCCTTCTTCCCTTTCTTTCTCTCCATGCCTATTTCTTCACTTTCTTGCCATCTATCAGTCCCTCCACCTTATTCTTCCCTCTCCTCTTCACTCCTACTCTCAGCTTGACAGAGTGCTCTGGGGTCTCTGCTGCTGGCAGCCTCCCAGTAGGTTACATAACAGTACCAGCAGCCTCCCTGAATCACTGCTGGGCTGAGCTAGCCTCAGCCACGATACATATCTTAAATACTGCCCAACAGCATGAGAGTCTGCCTGTGTGGGATCTGATTACATTAGCATTTTTAAATTTTTAAAAAGGACAATTTCAGCCTCCTGCCAATGAGACCCCTGCTCCACATCCCAGTGTAATCTATTGCCAGTCATGTGTCATTATGCAAGACTGGGGACAAAGAGGCATGTGATATTTATCTGTCTTTGTTTACAAGTCTGAATGACGTAGGGAGGCAAATCCAAAATCTCACTTAATGGAATTTTAGCACAAGGCTACCAGGTCCAGACCCTTACATTTCAGCCTTTTCATGACCATTTTCTAGCAGTCAACCACTCTCAGTCTGAGTGGCACAACATAACACCTCCAACCTACCTCTAGTTTCTAGGTGGTAGTTTGTTATCAATCCGCAAGGGTCAAAATGGTTTCTTTAAGTGACTGGAAAGTGAAAGAGAATATATAAAAGCCTGAACTTGTCTCTGTTGCCTGTAACACAAAACTGCAGGTTTTTAATTCAAACCAAACACTGCAGCACCTACGACTTGTAGGTGTACCGTTTCTTAAATCAACTGCCAGCTGCAGACAGCGCTGGCACGCTGCCTCGTTGCATTTATCATTAAAAAAAACATTTTCTAGTCTCAGTGGCAATAGATGTAGTTCGTGTTGTGATCTGGAACAATCTGTTCTGACTGAGCGGGTCATTTCTGCTTAAATCTGGAGCAGAGTCTGTGACGCCTCTAACCTAATTTTCTCCCAGCTTCAGTCTCCGTCAGCGAGCTCGGGATGTGCCTCTATTTCTCCTCCCTCAGCTAACCTCCGACTCTCCAAGCTCGCCCAGATCCTGGCCCATTGCCTGCAGTCAGTCCTCAACCAGAAGTGGTGCCTTGGCTTGACAGTTCACAGCTGCTGAGAGTGATGGATGGCCTTCCTCTTCCCCTTAACTACAACTTAACTTCCAACATGCACAACACCTTCTCCCCCAATTTCTGCTTTCTGTGTCTCGAGGACTTTCTGGTGACCATAAAAACTCATTTACACAAAAGTACTATATGGTCAATTTTTTACTTACTCAGACTCATTAAAAAAACTGGAGACTGACTGTGTTTTTTACAGATACACATGCTTTACATAGTTAAACAGTTTGCAGATTCAGTTAAAATCTAGAGTGGCACTTTGCATGAGTGAAGATGTCACCTGTATTTAGCAAAGTCCAGTAGCCTTTACGGGCAACTTTCAGTCACTTCCTTAATTTAAAAAAAAAAAAATAAAGGCATGAAAACTAGACAGCATACTCAAATGGATTTTACCTGACTGGATAGTCATATCCCTCTGAACCATGCTGAAGGGAGGCTTCACCTTCCTGGCAAGATTATGGATTCATATTCCCGACACAGCCAGCATAATTCATTTGAGAAAACAGAAGGCTGAGGAGAAATCCGGCAGCAGAAAAGCCGCAGCAAACCTCTCACTGGCAGCTCTACAGGTAGCAGCGCACCTCACATTCCCTTTCTCTGGACTGTCTTGTCTACTAGTGCGTGCACGCCCCAACAGAAAGGGCGTGTGTAGGTCTGTGTGTCTGTGCCTTATTGCTCCTTGGATAAGAACAAGGTCCACCCATAGGCTCCAGTTTGTTCTCTCCTGCTCCCGTGTACAATTTTTAAGCTCTTCTTAAAAAGTAAAGAAAAAGAAAACTTTTGGCCACTCATCTGCACTCTCAACCAGATTAGAAGCAAAAAAAAAAGAAGAATAAAAACAAGCTGATGCCAAGCCTCACCTCCTCAAGTCCAAGTAACACACCCCCTCTTCTTGCTTTTCAATTTCCCTCACGTTTCTTTGGTTCCCTCTCTGAGAAATTATGCAACACGGCCATTTCAGACATGACCCTCCCCTGCACGACTTCCCCATCCTCCTTCTCATGTTGCTGCTGCAGCCCACACTCGAGCCAGTTTCTCCACCTCAAAGTTTTTAATGATTTCAATCCCATTATCGTGGCATGACCGCTTTTGTTTGTGACTGAAAACTTCAGAGGCAAGTTTGTAACTGGGAAGGCAGCAAATGTAAAATGCTTTCAAGGCCAGTTTCAGTTTATATCAGCCTTCCCGCATTGAATCAGACAGAGCCGACTCCCTCTTCTCCTCTCTTACACACACTAATGCATACAGACCTAAACATCTGTCTCGGCTTCCCATCCTGAAAAACATGCCACCTATCTCTATTTACGACAGTGTTTAACAATAAGTCTCCCAGCGCTTATCCTTTACGGAGGAAGGAACCTCATGCAGTAAACATATTGCATAACCTGGTGTCAGAGATAAAGCTTTGATAAGCTCTACTATGCAGGTCCTGCTCTTCTAGTGCCACACAAGTATGAATACAGAAATGCACATACAATCACATGCAGTGCATTTCTCCAATGCTGTAAAGGCATCTTGGTGCTAGATAAGCTGCAGGAGTGCCTGCAGCAACACGTCTGCTCCTGGCTAGCAGAATAAAGTGTAAGGAAAAGGCCAACAAGAGCAGGGGCTGTTTAAATTTGGGAGCGGTGGCCTGAGGCTGTGAGAGAGTTAAGGAAACGTGGTCCAATGACAAGTACTCACAGAACCATTCTTAAACATTTCTTTAATGATGTAAACTTACTTGGAATATTGCTAAAGTAACATAAGCACTGTTTTTTGTCTCGTTATTACTTTCACTGCAGTCTAAAAGCTAGCTGTACGCTCCCTTAACTCGGTTTTCTACTGTACTCTGATTGTAACTCAGATTTTTAGTGTCTGCGTTACTGTGCATTGTTCTCTGTCACTGTTGATTTATAAATCATTGACTGATCCAACCTTGCCTAACTTTCATCTCCTCACAAATCAACACCATGTCAACTAACTTTGCCTCCAAATAAACGGTCGACCAACACCCAGCTGGGAACAATGGCTAATATGGCAACATATGTGTATTTAAGTAAAAGTTGCACTATGCCATCAGTGACCTCTGATGCATTCTGGAAACAAATCCTGTGGACTGATGAAGCTGAAATGGAACTTTTTTGCCTCTATGATCAAAGGTAGGGCTGGGCGACCAATCAGATTTCAATTTCACTTTTTCTTTTATGAAAACAAAAACTTTTGTGTAGAGCGCGACAAATGTGGGGTTTTTAAGACTGATACAGATACCAATATTTGGTGATTTAAAAATCTGAAATTATGGCTGATATTTTTTTTCCCAGACACACAAAACATAAACAGATTTCTCTAACATTTGTTATGTGTAGTTATTTATTTATTTATTTATTTATTAAATCATTTACACTCCGCCTGACTCTGCTCAGAACAGCTGGTTGTTGTTTGTGGCATTCCAAACATGTGTTGCCAACAAGGAAGTTGCATAGTGCCCTATGGTGCACAAACTATGCAACATCAACACACATAATATGGTTGAAGGGTGTTTCACACGTCTCTTATTTACTTTTATTTAATTACTGATTGATAATATTAGTATTATTTAATTTTAATTTAACGGCAGTTATAAATGCAGATACCAATATATCGGCAAAGAGCTAATTTGGCCAATGATATCAGCCCATCGATAAATCAGCCGGGCTCCACTTTCTTCCGCTCATTTTCCCTACGAAGCTTTTGTTTTGTCTTGTGTTATACATTAAATATCACCTGTTTCCTTTCTAAGGCTGAGCTTATACCCATCCCTATAAACCCAACCTTATTCACAGCTTAGTTCAGCTGAAGCAATGATGACATAAAGTGAGCTTTTGGTCAACAAGATCTTTACAGAAGGGCTTTTTATCTTTATAGATAATAGGGCTTCCACGGGTGAACATGTAGAAGGACTATTAGCGTTTCCCTGCAGCTACCTTTGTCTCCAGATCTCTCACATGGTTTCTTTTGGCTGCCGGCTTCAACATCACTCTCCCCATGGCTTCCATGTTAACCTCCTGAGGTGCACAAGTCCGCTGCTGGCAGGAGACAGACTTTACAGTTAAAAACACGCGCTAGTCTGGGCATACTCCCTACTAGATGACCTTGTGTCCTCCACCAACTCCACCTCTTAGTTCACAATTCAAAATTCACAATGGACTACCTCAAGAGGTGCAAGCTACAGGTTTTGCCATTTCTTTCACAGTCCTCTGACCTAAATATCATCTGTGGACAGAACGCAAATAGCAGTGCACACAAGATGGGCCAAGGCGGAGTAGAAGCCTTTTGCAGAAAGAATGGGTGAAAGGAGAGAAGAACTGAAGGACTCTTAACTGGCTACAAAAAAGCCTAAACAAACTTTGACATCTGCCAAGTGCTGGACATGCTCAAACCTTTGCTTTGGGTTACTTTTCTTTTCTGGTTACTTTTAAAACTGTAACAAATGGAAATAAAAAAGACAATCTTTCCAGAATTTTTAAAGAAATAAGTCATCTTCAACTTGATGCCTTTTGGAATCAGCTCAGGTTTTACTCTCTTAGCTACCAAACTTTTTCATGCCACTGTGTAACCTCTACACTTGTAATTTGGCAGTATGACCATAAACAAATCAAACACATAAATCCAGCAAACATAACTTTTCCACTGAGACTCAGACCAAAGGAAGCTGCTGCTGAAGCTCTTTCAGAACAGCTAAGTACTGCAAGATCTACGCTAACTCCAGACACAAAAAAAGGCCTACAGAGTGTTAAGTCCACAGAGCAAACAGGCAGCACACTCTAATCTACTGTAGCAGGAGGTCAAAGCTGAGGAGCAAGCCAATTAGGTACAAAAGCTTCTTCACTACCTTCTTTCTGGAGACTTCAGCGCACACAGTCTTCTACATACACACAGCCCCACCTCAGCACTTAAATCTGTGTCTCTCTTGCCTTCAGACGCCCTCTTTGGTGAGGTAATCTCTCTGCTGACTAATGAACAAGACGTACAGGCACATCTGACATTTAACTTCTGCCTCCAAGACAAGTGTTTTTTTTTCCACTTTCTACTTGGCCACAACTTATGTAACATATTCTCCAAGCACACCTTTTTCTGAGCTTGGAGGAATTTATGTTCACTTCTGTCAAGGATAAGTAGTGCTCAGCCGAAATATCAACTTGAGGCAGAAGCAAGAGTGTAAAGTGTTTCCTGCGCAGCAGCCCTGATAAAGAACATTTCTGTAAACCCAGGAGGGATAACTGTAAATACAACACTGATTCATTCTCACATTGTTGAGTAATGTTATGATATATAGCAGTGTAGTATATAATGCCAAACATCTAATTGATAACTGGTCAGTGCTGCCTGCTTTTGAGGTAGAGAACAATGAGAAGCTATAAGACGAAAGAAACACAGTGTTTTCTGGTAAGACTGCTTTACAAAAACTTGCGGTGAGAGCAAAGAGTCAGGCAGCAGGGCAAAAGGGCAAAAGGGCAAAATGGCAACATGCCAGCAAATGCACAATGTGCCCCGCATATCTACAAAATACCACTTGATTACAAATGAAGATATACACATGAAAAGCCACACTGCAAGTGCGTCATGCTTTGTGGGAAATTTCGCAGAGAGAAACTGAAGCAACCCCTGATTGACATCGGAAGCGTAACTACGCAGTGTTTATACCAGGGTTTCCGCCAGAAAAGCTGTTTGACGTGGCAGTCGCAACCAGGCTGGGGATTGGGTGGGGGTATTCAGAAAAATGTAATGTTGCACTCAATTAATGTAGCACTATACACCCGCTATATCTCAAACTGCTGACTGTGCAGTGGCACAGACAAAACAGCTTGGCTGTAGATAGGCACCTCTGCACACAGGAAATGAGAGAAGGGAGACAGAGGGGAGTTCATTTCCACTTCCATCATGAAGAGAAAATAACACCAGTGTTTACTGGTACAAATCATATGTAACCCTGTTTACATCCAGTTATTATTAAACACTTAAATCAAATGGTGTTTGGACGTAAATTTGATAAAAGTGAATAGGTGTGAGCTGAGCAGGTAAAGTGGGATTAAGTCATAACATTTGTCTGGTTCTTTAACAATAAGTCTTGAGCAGTTTCTTATGTGAAAAAACAATCAATTAACCTAACAGCTGTAGCTTTTGTCAAAAAAATATGAATAAATTAAATTCCCTTGGAG
>VUQI01000366.1:0-21348 GCA_015106735.1 Paratilapia polleni | reverse complement strand
CCTTCCTATTTTTTTTTTTTTTTTTTTTTTTTTTACAGCTATGGAACCATAGAGAATGAAAATAGCTCACCTGATGTCTCCTAAATCATTCTTATTCCCTGCTATAGCTACAACAATGTCTTCTGGACCGTGTTCCTTCAGCTCCTTCACCCACTTCTTCAGCGTCTGGAACGAATCCTGGACAACAAGAAGACATTATGGTCAATTCTGGGATAGATCCTTTCTGAGAATATGCCCAACAGTTTTTTTTTTCCCAACTCCTGTCATATATTTTTTTTTCAGACAAGTTTCCATTAACACACCAGGAAAGAATGACATTTGTAGGTCAAGAAGCACAGCATCCCAGAGTGCGATGGAAAAGTAGCAAAATTTTTCAGTTACAAACACTCAAGACAGCTGTTATTGATGTTTTTCATTTTTTCCAGGGATTTGACGCCAGTGACAATGTCACCACACCACACTGCTACAGTTGAACTAATTTAGAGATAGTAAATGCCCTGTTACACTTACCAGTTTAGTTATGTCATAGACAATGACAGCAGCAGCCGATCCTCTGTAGTACATAGGAGCTAATGAGTGAAACTAAAAGAGACAATACATTTATACTAGTTAGCATGATCAATTTCAATTTTTTTTTGTATATCACACATAAATATGATCCACAGTGCTCAGTCAATGATGATTAAGGGAAAAAAATCTTAGAAAAGGCAGGCACAGTGGTATGCCCATACATTCTTACATGATGAGCTGTTTATGGAAAAAACTATTTCCTCAAGTCCCCAGGCCTTCTTTACTCGCAGTAACCTTTTACAGCTTTCATATCAACTTGACAAACTGTGGTTAAAGGTAGGTTGTGGAGAACTGCTGAATATAAAATATCTTTGTTTATAGTACATTCATAGGAAAAGCTGTTGCAGATAAGTGATCAGTAAACATGCCGGCCTAATAACATGTAACAACACGGGCCAAATTCAGGTTGACATCAGTTTGTCCACCAAAGAGGACTGGCCATTTAAACTCACACTCAGTCTGTATCTTGGTAACAATTCTTAAAAATTATTTCTGGTGTCAGTATTAAAATTGTTTATATTTTCCATGGATGTAAGAAGTTACTCTTGGTCACAAAATTTCTACTATCAGCAGAGCTATATTAAAAACCTGCAGCATGTCCTTCACTGTGGACAGTTGTACTTCTCCTCTGCACTGGCACTTTGCTCAGTTTAGGACACATTTCACAACAACTGTCAATATGCATTAATACTAGTAATGTGTATCACATTATCCTAATATAGTTATCTTAATATAGTAATATTAAGATAAGCTTTATTTATCCCAAAGTTGGGAAATTCCTTTGTTACAGCAACTAAAACTGAGTTAACACAGCAAACATATAACAAATAGCTTAAATCTGTAGAATAGTATGTACCTCAACAGAACAGAATACAATATGATCAAACAAATATGAAATCAAAGTAAATGCAATAATGAGTGAGATAAAAATATCAAGTAACAGTATAACAAATGGGTCTTTGATGTGACATGCATATTTTTTGTGTCTTAGTGCATCATTTCTACTTAAAATAATTTTTTTGTTTGTTTGTATGTTTTTGAGGGTTTTTTTCCCCTGTTATTACCAGTTATTACCAGTAGTTTTAAAGCTGTTGAGATAATTAAAACAATTTTGTCCAGCAATTTGTATGTTCTCAAATGTCAGGGTGGCTCAGCCATAAACATGAGAGTTTTATTATGAAGTAAAAAAAAAGTAAGAATAGCAAAAAGCATATTTCATCATACAGAGGACCCCATGGGGTTTTATGTCTAGATGAAAAGGTTTGTAGCTCCCTCTTAATTATGGATAAAAAATAGCTACATTCACCAACTCAAGTAATCCAACCAGCAAGTCAGGTGGTGCAACTTTTTTTGTCCCATGATTGTGGGGAAAATACTTTCCTAAAGCCATAAATCATATCAGTCAATATTCTGATAATATAGGGTTATGGTTGGTGGTACTTTGACCTCACAGGGTTAAAGTCTGTATGCTGACAGTGATGACAGTAAAAACATATTTACTCCACTGCGTTGAGACCAATATTTCAAAATAAAAGGAAACTTTCTTGGTAGTGCCTTCTCCAGAGTTTTGACTGTTGTATTGTTCACAGACATTTACCTTCAGTGTGGAACTGATCATACAAGATCAGTCAGTCAAATGTAATTAGAGAAGCCTGGTAACATAGGTCCCAAGATGTTGTTTTCACACACAAGCAGGAAATACTTGCATTAGTTTTTCCATGCAGTAAGCAGGTTTGGCAAGCTTCAGCTATACCCTTCTTCCCCCTATCCATCAAACTAATCACTATGATGTCTCATGACCTATGAACCCTGTGTGAATCATCCTGTTTCATAGCCCATTAATAGCTATATGTCAACAGTACCCCTGACAGCTCTCTGAAACTGTAATGGAAAATCATTGTCACGTGTGTTAACTTAAAGCTAATAGTAAGTAAATGAGTAGTTTCTGTTGTGGACGCACTCACCCGTTCCTGTCCAGCTGTATCCCATATCAGAAATTTGTGTAGCTCATTTCCACATGGCACTGTCTTCGTCAGGAATGATGCTCTGTGGATGATTTAATGCATTCGCAACAGTTTTTTGTTTAAAGTCTGTCTTTAAAAAGAAAGGGAAAAATCTTTGCAATTCAGCAGGAAACTAAAAACACAGAACAAGGATGTTTGGCACTGAACGCTTGTTGCTATAGAGGCATTAAAACAACCTTCAAACAAAACAGGAAAAACATAGTGACAACAATGGGTACAAAGATTTGTCTGGGTGGCAAAAAAATGAAGTTATATCTAATCTAGCTCAGTTTTTTAATGTATTATGTTTTATAAATGAAAGTCATTTTCTACCTGTTTAAGCTAAAAATGGTACTAAAAAAAAAAGGTAAAATCATTTTTATATACAGTTAGGTCCATAACGTGTTGTACAAAGACACAATTTTAGTAGTTTTGCCTCTGTACACCACCACAGTGGATTTAAAATCAAACAATCAAATGTGATTGAAGTGCAGACTTTCAGCTTTAATTCAAAAATGTTGCATTAACTGTTTAGGAATTACAGACAAACTAACACAACTTTATATATAAGGATTGTTTTTATGACTGCTGGAAGTGTAGAACCCATAGACATCACCAAATGCTGTGTTTCCTCCCTTGAGATGCTCTACCTGGCCTTTACTGCAGCCGCCTTCAGTTGTTGCTTATTTGCAGGTCTACTGCATTCAGTTTTGTATTTAACAACTGAAAGGTATGCTCTGTTGGGTTGAGATCAGGTGACTGACATAGATGTTGTGAAGTTGTGTTTCTTAACCATGGAAATAATTCTGCCATCATGCACTTTTGGTGTTGCTGAGCTGCCCAGTGCATTCCTTCTTTTTAAGAATTTACCAGACTGTTGATTTGGCCACTCCTAAATTCTTTTTTTTCTGTCTCTCTGATAGGTTTATTTTGTTTGTTTGTTTTCCCGGCCTAATGATGGCCTCCCTCACTTACACTGACATCTCTTTGGGCCTCATATGTAAAATTTCAGTGAACTTCATATATTTTGTCTGTTTCATTTGTCATGAAATAACAGTGGGCTCAACATTGACATGAATTTCACGCATCAGCCACAAATCTAGTGTGAACTAAAGGAATACAAAATAACAACAATTTTAAGTGCTAAGCTTTGACAATCTGTTAATAGTGACCTAAGCAGTTCATTTAAATGTATATATAATCAATTAGTTTTGGGCTAAAAGAGCCAAAGAAACTGAGACATATTCAGTTTTATCTCTTCAGTAATCAGTTTTTCTGCCATTAGATTTAACATCCTTAGCTTACAGACAGTTATTTGCATTATCAATTTATCCATTAGTATAAATGATATGACTTGACTCGACCCTACGCATAGTTTCATTCAGCCAGATTCTGACTCGATTTGATTACCGATTAAATCTCCCTGTACATTTCTGGTAGTTCAAGACACAAACACATCTCCATTCCAGCTCCATGTCCAATCACGACTGATTAGTTTCCTGCTGTTAAGCCCTTCTCCTGATTCATACTCACCCTATGGTTGGACTTATGTTGTGATCGAAATGATCCTGCACAAATCTGCAAACAATGCTGGATTTCCCAACTCCAGTGTCCTGCAAAACAAAATCGGTCACAGCACAGGCACACACAGAGTCAGTGGTCACTATTGAATCCATTAGAATGTGTAACTGTCTGGTCACATGCAGACTCTATTAGATAGGTTTCTGTTAGTCCACCATTTCTAATAAATAATTAAATATAAAAAAAAAATACTGCATATGTCAATCACAAAAAAGTTTAAATAATATGAAAATAAATGGATTTAGGGGCCTGTTTAGCTGCTTGTAGTCTATCCCTTTTTTTATGACCCAGGCAGGGGCGTGTCCAGAGGGGGGAGACATGAGGTGGCACTAGCCCTCTCTGAAATATGATTTGCTCCTTAATTATTATTTTACAGATTTTAAAACTACCCAACAGCATTTAAGTAATTAAAATCATCTCCAGCGGCAACATTAATGTAATATACACCTTAATGAATGAATAATTATAATAATTATGATCTAATAATATAATGTGTATGATTCTGGGTAACAATCAATTAGCCCTGTCAATTTCCGCTCACTCATTGGCTAGTGACTTGTCAATCACAAGCCATTAGCCAATGAGCAAGGGGTTTCACAGTCAAACCCCTTTTCGTCACATCCAATTTCTTGCAACCAAGATGGCATCGGCAAAAACGCTCATCTCAAGGCTTCAAAACATGAGTTCAGAAACCAACGGGTGACGTCATGGTAGCAACGTCCATCTTTTTTTACTGTCTATGATAAGGCCTCAGTCAGACAGGCCTAGAGACAGGTCAGTACACCCCTGGCATGAGGTTGTGAGGAAAAAAAATGTGTATTCCTTGACCGGTTGGCAAGTGGTTGCTGGAGGCTGATGGCAGTCACTGGGAAATCAATTGCTAAAGCCCCAATCACACAGGCCTAGAGACCAGTCAGTGACGCCCTGGCAACCACCGGTCGCTAGGGAAAAATGTGTATTCCCAACCAGTTGGCAAAAACTTCCTTGCGATTACTTTGATCTCTAGCAGATTGCCATGGTTGCCCGTAGTTTGCACTGAACACCCCAACTTGTCTACAAACATTCACCAGCTACTCTCCGAGCGGTAGTGAAACCTAAAAGTGCGATGCAAACCTGAAACAGAGAACTTCAATTTGCCTTCAAAGTAAAAGTTGCACCTTTTGAAAAGTGTTGGCTGCAGCACTGAGGCACAACTTTTACTCTGAATATGAACATTCTCTGTGTCTGGTTGGCATCGCACATTTTCAACTTTTGCTACCGCTGGTAGCTGCTATAGCTGGTAGTTAGTAAATGTTTGCAGACAAATCAGTGTCTTCCATGCAAACTATGGGAGACCGCGGCAATCTGATAGCAACCAAAGCAATTATAAGTTGGTTTTCACAACCAACTTCACCTAGCAACCTCCAAGAACCACTCACCAATCAGTCTGGGAACTAATTTTTTTCCTTGCAACCAGTGGTTGTATCACATCCAATACGGTGGACAACTTATGCACATGACGTCACGCGAGAAACGTCAATAGAAGCACACAGGAAAACATGTGATGTGCTTAAGGGCTCACTTGCTATTTGACAATCCCAAGTTGTTAGGCAATGAGCGTGTGCTACACGCTGAGATCCACCGCTCACTTGTCACGTTTGCTTCCAAAACACCAAGATGTCAGCAGTGATAATGCTCAGCTCCAGGCTTCACAAACCAATGGTTGACACCAGAGCGACAACATTCAACTTTTATACTGTTTACGGTTTAAACTCTCATGCAGCACCACTTTTCATGTAGCACAAGCCCAGTGTTTTACACACTAATTTTCTACACTGCATCAACTACTGCTATAATATTCAGATTCCCTGTGCCGGCACCACCTCCCCCACCCTGTTCCTGGTCTCCCCCTGTGGCACCCAGTTTTAAAAAGTCCTAAAAACGCCCCTGTATGGATTCATATGATTTAAATATGCACATAATCTGCTCTAGCCGCTTGTCATAAACAAGCAGCGGTGTAACAAAAGATGGGTAAGATCAGTGTATGGTTAGGCTGACTCAAAAAACATTTTGGTGAGCATGTCAGGGGCCTGAACACAGGCCTAAACGTTATGTAGCTCTGAAAAGTTCCCAGCTCCCGCTTTACATCATTGATAAAGCAGCAGTTTGCAGCCCAAACGACTCTTGCCGTCCTTGTCACCGTTTATAAAGACAGACTGGTGTGTTTCGCTAACGCAGCAAGAAATCTAACGGCTCGCTGGCTCGGATGATGACGTAATGGCTGATACATGTCAGAGCTATTATAAAGTAAAGATTAAAACTACAAAGTAAAACGGAGTTAATCTGTTTATAAATGGAAAATACATGTAAGAAGACATATTCAAAATGACTGCCGGCCCATGAGCTTGGTTTTAAGCCAACTACTAGCTACCAACATTAGTTAAATTCCCAAGTTATGTCATTAACACGACTAAGTAAACATCTTAAAAAAATACCGTAACTGACAGAATATCCAGTCTACCATTCAGTTGTTAATGAGCTGTTAACGACAAAATGCTGTCTGTTTTTGGAGTCTCGCAGCAGGCTAAAGGAATTTGCCCCAAAAAGGATCAACAAAAACATCAACCACTTACCCCTAAAAGGCAAACCTTGAGCTCCCTTATAGCCATGGTAAGTTTTGGAAAGTTTTTAAATCATCATTTGGCAGTGTACACTCAATGTGTTTGTTTCATCATGCTTGAAACTCTAAATTTTTTTTCTCTTCTTGGATAAAATAGAAACCCAGCCCCCGAGACAGACAGACATCTCCACTAAGCGGCTGACAAGCTGCATAACTTTAAAACTACAGCTTCCGGTAGTGACTTTCAAAATAAATTAACCTTACTGCTGTAGCCACAAATGTTAAATTGCTGCATAAAAAGCTTTGTTTGCAATTTTGTCTCTGCCTTTTCATTACATGCTTATACTTTAAAATAAAAGATAAACATTTTAAACATATTCTTACCCTAAAAACAGTGTGGGGGTGAAGTATAAATCTATCATTCAAAAATGTACTCGAGTAGATAAAAGTATATACAGTGGTCTTCAATCCACTAAAAGTATAATAGTACCATGAAATGTCAATCTGCTCTTAACATACTTTTCAAGGCTACTGATTGCAATTAATTTAACTAATTTAAATCAAGATAATGAAAACCATGACAATGAATTACAAGCCATGTTTTTATCTCAAATTCAAATGCCTAAAGTAGCAGAAACATCACAGACGCCAGCTGTGTCCTGGCAGCCAAAAGTGAGTCAGCTCCAGCCAGTAATGGTTACCAGATTTGGGTAGGTTTTTGGTATGTGGATTCAGGCCAGTTTGGGCTGTGAGAATTAGCACACTAAATGCACACACACACCACATTTAGACTGACAGCTTACCATGGTTGGTGCCCTGACTTTTCACAAGATAAAGGCCTTGTACATTTTCAACACCCATACTACTACCATACTTGGGCCGAGTTATTTCTAACAGTCCTGCTCGATTTGGGCCATTAAGGTGTCAAACCATTTTGCATATCCGGGGAATCCTGTTAACATACTTTTGAAGAGTGAGCACTAAGTATTTGCAGCAAAAAAAAAAGTAACCATTTTGATTATGCAGAGAAATATCCCCCATAGGTTGACCATGTGTCACACTTTATGTGGGACTGCACAGCATTCTTATCACTTGTCAATTTTCCCTTTTCTGTCTAATATTGTAGGGTCTTTACCCTAAAATATAAAGCGCCTTGAGGCGACTGTTGTGATTTGGCGCTATATAAATAAAATTGAATTGAATGAGGGTCTCTACTTAATACCACTGGATTATTACTGATGTACACTTACTAGCCACTTTATTAGGTACATCTGTTCAACTGCTTGTCAATGCAACTATTTAATCAACCAGTCACATGGCAGTAATTCAGAGCATTTAGGCATGTAGACATGGTCAAGACAACCTGCTGATGTTCAAATGACCTCCACAGTTACCAGATCTCAGCGCAATAGAGCATCCTTGGGGTGTGGTGGAACAGGAGATTTGCATTATGGACGTGCAGCCGCATGCTGCATTCCTCAGCCATTCTGAGGAATGTGTCCAACTCAGTACTAAGGTGCATCTAATAGTGTCCAGTGGGTGTATGCATAACTGTATTGTTACTATTAACTGTGCAATGGTGAGAATTTCAATCTGTAATATTTTGTGTAAAAGTTCAAATTAATTTCAAAGAAAATATGTTAGACAAAAGTCTCCAATATTTCCTGAAATGCAGTAGAGTAAGTAAACCTACTCATTCAAATTACAACCATTACTTCCCTCCAAAAGAAAATGAATTACAAGTGAGCTTTAATTTTGAAAAGACAATTCCTTACATCCGTTCTTTTCTTAGCCGTTTTAGTCCTACTTGACAAGGCTACTTTCCAAGTCGGAAACCAGTTAAAACCATGACAAAAAAAGTTGGGTGGTTCCACTATCTCTTGAATATTTTTTTTTTCTTCAGAGTCGAAGTCCACCTTTCACTACCCTCAAAATGGATTCTCAGGTTTTTATTTACATCATCATTAGGCTGGGAGAGGGAACTCTCTTCAGATACTGTGTAATGGAAAATAGGAAGCATTAAATATGGAATGCACATCCAGTGAAACATAGTTGAATGAAAAGGCAAACCTCAGGCTGTGCATCAGAGAAAGAGACATTCACATAATTATTTTAGATTGACACTTTATTCTTCACAGCATTACTCTGTCTGCAACAATCAGCTACAAAAGCTCAGAACAATATGAAAATACCCTCATTAGAAGCTTCTGAGCCCAATCTAGCAATTATCGATTTCACAGGATTAATGACACTGAATCATGAGTCCAGATAAGATCGCTTGGATTTGCCTGTGACCAAAGCAAGGGCAGTCGCATTAGCATGACACCATACAGGTCATTAATGGTTAAAAAAAAAAAAAAAGACACATGACAAAACATAAAGAGCTAAACATACAGTTTGTTTGCAACTTTACAATAATACACAGAAAATGTAAGTAGGTCAGGCCACATCTTTGCTTTAAATATCATCAAAGAATGACGTCACTTTGCAGTAGACACGGATCAGCTGTGAAATGAAATGATTGATGAATACCTCCACACATGAAGAGTTAAAAAACAAAAAGATCAAATACAAAACTAATCTAAACAAGCCTCCTGTGAGTCTCTGCACACATGTGAGGCAAAAAAAAAATCATCACCACAGATTTGTCAACGTCTTCATAAAACTGGACAAATGTAATCTCCCACACTTCCTCGTTTGTGCACTACAGCCAAAGGTAACAGAGAAGATGACTGCACTACAGAGCAAAGTGTGGCCTCCAGCTGTTTGTCTACATTTTGCAGTGATGAATATACATTTGTTGTTTTTTTTTGTTTTGTTTTGTTTTTGGCTGTTCGTGTTTTCATCCACTGGTTAGTTAGTTGCGAGGTGCAACACTTCTCTGTGTGGATCTGCTGTTCAAAGAAAAGAAAGCATCTACAATATATTTATTCATATATTCATATATTACTAAAAAGCTGCAACTTAAATGTAATGCATTTCTTGAATAGTCATCTGTATTCTTCGGAATACTACTTAAATATATAATATATAGATAGACCAATCATAAATTCTTCATTATTCAAAAAGCTTTTGTATCAGTGGTTCTCTGGGGCATCCTCAGTTATGGCACAGTGGTCTCTATCCAAACAAGTCAAATTTGCATCAAGGTAAGGGACGAAACCCGAGTGACAGGGACTGACGTCATATGTGGTCTAGTGATCATTTCCTGACTCACTCACCAGTGAAAAATAATCTGTAATCTACTCTCTCTTACTCACTTATTTCCCCTTTCTGCCCCTCCTTCCTCCTTCATACAGGCTTGGCACTGCAGATTTAAAAACATGGTCCCTCCTAGTCTCTCACAGTGGTACCCAGTTGTCCGCTACAGCGGCTATCCTGAGCCTATGCTTTTTGAGGTTGGAGTTCTGCATGGGGATCTGAGAAAGAAGACGACGACACCAAAAACAATATAAAAGATTTTTCCTTGTCTGCCACTTAGTGGACACGATCACTAATGAGCTCTGCAATGTGAAATCTGGGGGATAACGAGCGACGCTACAGGACAACTGACCAGCGGTAGAGACGTGCACCAGCACAGACGACCACTGAGATCTCACATGTTGGTGTCTCTCTTGTCTTTGCTCGGTGAAGGCTTTGAAGGATCCTTAGCTGCCTTTCCATTGGCGGAGGCAACAGCTGTGTCAGCGGTAGAAGCCACTGCAGCAACGGAGCGCTTGGTTTGCTCCTCGCTGCGGGCCTCCGGGCTCGGCTGCGTGGGAGGAGCCTGCTCGGGTGGCGGCTGGACGGTCAGTTCTTGCTGCAGTTTGTGGCTCTGCAGGAGGCGAAGCTGGACACGGAGCTCCAAGATGGCTTCCTGCTCCTCGTGGATGGCCTGGTTCAGGTGGGTGTTTTTGTTCTGCAGGACAACAAAATACAGATTTTACATATTCAGAATTATATCCTGTAGCACTCCAGTCCATTCTAAAAATATCCTAAAATCCTCCAGAGAAAGAATTTCACTATTTTATAAACAGAAGCAATGTGGTGTGCTTTTGGACATTACTGTGAATAATCACATTCTTGTCAAAGTTTTAGGTAAGTGACAGAGGCTGTATTCAACAGGTACTGTATGCTGAATTTTCTCACCTCCAGTTCCTCATTTTGCTTCTGCAGATCTTCCAGTATCATCTGCAGCTCTTCCTCATCCTCGCTCTCACTTTCACTGTCTGATGAATATTCCTCTGTCTCACTGCGACCCTGCTGCCGACTGAGGAGGAACACAATGCTGGGTTACTGTTGGTGCGTGTAATGTTTTACTGTTAAGTGTTCTACGAACAAATAAGGTGTGGTCAAAAAGTCAAGCAGAACAAGCCCATAATAAACAAGAACTTCACCCAATGCTACGCTCCCGTTTAGGGTCATCTTCTTGGATATGGCTTCACCAGGGACCTCAAACGTGGGTCAAATTAACCCAAATTTCATGAGCAGGATTATCACTGGGTCTCCAGCAACAACAGCACAGTTTTCAGAGTCCACAGTGTCTAAGCCCAAAAGCAGACCATCAGGTGAAGAGCATGCTTGTTATTTTTTTTGTAACATTCATGGGGGCCAACACAGAGTTCTGCTGTTCTGTCCTGGGGCATGTGAGGAGGACATATAACTTGAAATGTGGTGCGTGCCAGCACGCAGTGCAATTTTTTTGGCCACACCAGAGAAATCTTTGCTTATCAGATGCCCTACTCTGCAGATTTGCCTCCTTCAACTTCATCCACTTCTTGAAAATGAAAATGAAGTTGAAGGATCGCCAAGTGAGTGATCGAAAAACAGCCGGTGCACTGAAAACGGTCCAAAGGTGCATAAGAAAAAGCTCTTGACCGGGAGACTGGCCAACTTTAAATCAGGTAAGGTTTTTAATTTTTTTATAGTTCAATCTCTGGAACTTTTTGTTCACATCTCGTATTTAATCGCTGTCCTCTCTTACCTCTGTATGTCTGCAATCTCTGCCCGGAGCCTCTCGATTTCTTCCTTCTCAGTAGCAATCTGTCTACGCAGCACCTGCTCAAGAGAGATCAGCTCCTCCTGCTCTGTCAGGATCTCATTCTCCTGATTATCAAGAGAAGGCGGGGACAACAAGAAGACATTTAAAAACTAATGTTTTCTTGGCAATTTGTCGATTCAAGCAGATCAATGTGTTCTTATGAATGACTCACCTGCGCTAAGAGGAGGTTGATGACTTCCTCCTCATTCTCAGTCATTTCCTCCTTTGAAACATCTTCCTTTGACAGGCTTGCTATCTCCTGGGCTATTTTACTCTCACACTCCTGAAGCCCCACAGAGAGCAGACATATAAATAAAGTACAACCAACAAGTAGATCTGGTTGAAACAACAAGACTACACCTTAATCTCTGACTCCAACAGTCACAGAGGGATTGATTCATCTCTTGCCTATTTGGTGTTATTGTGTGGTGCAGGATTATACACCCATGTACAAGTTTATTAAGGACCCCTAGCTAGATCTGATGCAGTCTAAAGAAACAATCCTGCAGTAGTTTATACATTATTTGAATTTACATAGAGAGGTGTAAATTCAAACCCTAATTGATATTATTGGCATGGATGAAGTGACAGTTAAGAACCAGTTATTGTAACAAGAGATACATAAACACTGACAAAGAGGTTTTACCTGACGTTTGGCCTCCCTCAGTTTGCGTTTCAGAGCAGTCAGGATTCTCTGGACTTCCCAGAGCCGCTCTTCTTTGGACAAGTCCTTCACCCCTGCCTGCAGGTCCCGGTGCAGGCAGTTCAGCAGGAACTCCTACACACAAATACCTTCATGTTACAGGCTGAAATTTACTTGATGATGACAATCAGCTTAAAATGAGTGGAGGAGCCAAACATTTTTCAGTACCATATAATCACAAAGCAGTAAATACGTATAAATACTATAAAGTCACAGTATTAAGGGGCAAACTAAACCTAATAAGCTTTCAAAAAGGGTAGTCTGACATGCATGCATACCAAACAGTCCCATGCACAATCGCTTATGAAAGGAGGAAAAAACTAAAGAAAACATTTTGCAAGAGTAATGTTTTAGAGTCACTTTTTTTTGGCAACGGTAATGTAACAGTTTGCTTAAGTACAGTTAAAGCTGGGATAATAAATATGATTCGGGTGTCACTGGACCAAAAAAAAAAAAGAAATCTACAATAACGTTTCAGCATATTGTAATTCAAGCGATCTGACAGGGAATGAGATGTCTGCACACTCCTCTGGGATGTTTTAAGGTTTCAGAAATCTTGGCCATGAAGACTTTAAAGTTTAAGGAAAACAGCTTCACCTGAGAGACTGGGGTTCAAATCGGCAGATCAAACCATCTGAAGCTGATTTTTTTTTTTTTTTTGCCATTTTTGAATCACATGGTGACAAAATACAGAGCCCTGGCACACTGAGAAACAAACCCAAATAGATATAAATAGAAAAGGCTTACATAGCTGAATTACTGCTGCATTACTATGCTTCTGTTGTGTAACACTTTAAAACCTGCACTAAGGGATAATCATCATCTGCTTAAATAATAAAGAACTGTGAATATCTTGGAACGCTTTTAAGTTTTTTTTTCCCCATTTTCCTTTTGCAGCAGATATTGAGATGTACAGCAAAAAAAGTAGAAAACACTTACATTTATGAAGCTGAACTCATTGTTTCACACACTAAAATGGACACACATTAGCTGCAGCAGGACCGAACCCACCTGTCGTCGGATCTCCTCTTTGATGCTCTCCTGGGTCTCAGGCAGAGCCGGCATCGTTGCCATGTTGGACCAGCGGAGTGGACGCACCACCGGCTTCAAGACTACGTCTCCAAACAGCTCCTTCACGTGGGTGAAGAACATGTAAAGGACACGATTCCCGATCTGAAAAGGAGACACACCGGTCATCGGAGGGGAATTAACACAAAGCTGAGTTGTATCTGCACCAGTTTCTCCACAATACAAATTCCTGCATGTTTATTTAGCCTGATTAAACTGACCCTGGACTCCGCTCATTAATTGGAAGAAGTGTTTACTTAACAGTGTTGTGGCGCGGCTGCTGCTGCTGGTTCAGAATAAGTGGAGCAGCCACAGAGATGTCCCCTATGGGAATAAATTAGCTTCACTAAACTGGGCCAGGGTTTCAGAGATGAACGGACTCTTTGATCCAATAAAAACTCGTTGGTTTGTTGCTAAGGGGAGTTTTTTTTATATATATATATATATATATATATATTTGGTAGATTTGAGCCTGAGCCAAAGTCCCACATTATTATTTGATGTTTACTTTGCCTGTTGCTGTAAAATTGATGTTCTCTGCACCAGTTCATGATCTTTTTGTGTATTTCTTCCTCTTGCTATCTTTTCCATTAAGTACATTTTCATTTTCAAAGGTGGATCTCTTTCTTGCTGACCTGTATGGTGGGATTAAGGACGATGGAGATATTCTGAATATTCATCTTCGTGTCTGCCTCCCTGGCAATGACGTGGTCCATGTGCGCGATGAGCCAGGAGAGAAGGAGTCGGTTCTCCGGCGCCACTTCGGCCAGAAGCCTCTGGAACTCTGTCACCTTTTCGGCCTCCACCTGCCGACCGCAGGCGTCCTCGAACCGCTGCGACAGGTCTCGACCCAGCAGGTTGTCGGGCAGCTCGCGGAGGTACTGCTTCAGCAGGCTGGCGACTGTGTGAGGATCATACTCCTCCAGACATGGGCACTCCTCTCGATCATATGCAGCTTTTAGTTCATCCACCTTGGACTTCATACCTGAAAGGGAGAAGAGCCAATGTGAGTAATCAGAGATTTTTTGGGTTAAAAAGATGGAGTAAAATCAACATGTTTGATACCTGAGACCCGGTAGATGCCCTCACACTTCATCCCATAATTTTCAATGTAGTCCACACACTCTCTGAAGACGGCTGGCAGCTGGATGCCATCATACAGAGCTGTTCTCTTGATAGCTTCAGTCAGTGGGGCTCCAAAGATGGGCCTGAAGGTGGGGGTTTCCACTGGGACTGGCTCTGCCTCTGTGGTTGGCTTCTTCTTCTTCTTCTTCTCCTTCCACTGTTTAACCACGTCTGCAGCCGTCAGGTCCTTTGACTTCTTATCCTTGGCTTTGTCCTCTTTGGGACCCTTCTCTTTCACCTTAAAGTCCTTTTCTTTCTTCTTGGAGAAGCTCGGCTTCTTGAACACGTGGATTCCCTTGGAGCGTTTCATTTTGGACGGGCTCTCTGCTTCGTCTGCTGAACTGTCCTCCTGGAAGGCGGCGTATCCTTCCGCTGTGAAAGTCAATAAAAAGTAAGAAGAGGCAGAAACCAGGTTAGATCTGAAGGGAGTAACACCTCTGTTTTCTAATCTCTGTCATACGACTGAACTATGATAGCAGTAAAACAGAAACAGGAAGAGAGATGGGTGAGAGAGAAAAGATAGCAGAGGAGGGGGAGAATGAGGACTAGGAAAAGAGGTCAGCCACTGATTTAGCATAGCTCCCTCTGCACCTTACACTGCTCCTCTCCAGAACAGCGCAGTTTAAGGATTTTTCCTCAGTGGCAAACAAGTATGAGATAGTCCCAAAAACAATCAGTGGCCTCTTGTCAGTCTAAACCTCCTCTAATTTTATCTATCCTGGGTTTCCCCCAGAATGGGCACCGCTGTCTGGGACACACCTTCCCTGGGTTCCATGGGTGTGCACTGAATCTGTCCATCTCTTCCTCTCTCCCACCATATCCTGGTGTAGGAGCTAAATCCAAACATGGAAAAATCATGACACAAACTGGACAACAGTGAAAAACATCCCTAGCAGAGGAACATTTCTCACCACTACGACCAGCAACAGCCAACAGGATGGAAACGTTGGAAGAGCGCACCTAAGTAGTACTGATGTAATCTTCTGGTCCTTTGGTAGCTCCCAGATGTTAAAACATAAGGTTTAACATATTCTACAATTTTCTTTTCCTCAACAAATAACTATGTAGACCCCCAAAAAAGTAGGAAAAAAAACTATTTGAAATTGCTAATCCTTGACTAAATTAAAATAGACTAGATCAAACTAGATTCTAGGTTTTGTAAACTTTAGTGATTTCCATCATGTAAAACTTGTGCTCTTGCACCCACTTTAAACACTATGAAGCAGCTTGCACTGGATAACTGTTTTCACTTTATCTACGTATGTGTACTGTCTGCTAATCATCGGTCTAATCAGGTCTTGATACTGTCTGAAATCGCCCTTTCCCACACGTAGCACACAGCAGGAGACGACACAGTCAAGTTCTCACTACTGGAAGTGCTGTGTTTAGTTAACGATGTCGCAGGGTAAAGCATCCACTCACTCGCTTTGAAGTCACCAAACAATTACGTTCTCTGTTCCCACAACTGCATATCAATCACACTTTGTA
This sequence comes from Paratilapia polleni, assembly GCA_015106735.1. NCBI lineage: Eukaryota > Metazoa > Chordata > Actinopteri > Cichliformes > Cichlidae > Paratilapia > Paratilapia polleni. The sequence continues at coordinate 5,191 of VUQI01000366.1, read as the reverse complement.
CTAAGGAGCTAACGGTTAAATGTTATACCCAGCATTTGCGTTCTCATGTGCACCTTTGTCAGGTAATGTCTAAAAAACGTGAAGGTTGCAATTCCTGTTAGAGAAGGGCAATATTACCGTATTTCCACACTCAAGGACATTGTTTTGTTACATTTATTTTTTTCATGTCAAAAATAAACCTTTAATCTCAAATGGTTCACTTGTGGTGTAACTCAGCAGCAAAATGCCACATAATATCTCTGATGAATTACAACCGGGGACTTGTGTTGCACATTATACCCCCTCCCTCACCCCATGTTTCACAAAAAAATAAAATAATAAACTTCTTACTCCTTTTCTCCTTCTTCTTGAACTTGTTCTTCTTCTTGCTGTGCTCTTTGTCATCGTCTGAGACGTAGGTGTCAGGGGGCTCGTGGTGATGTCCATCGTGAGGCGGCGATGGTTCGCCAGTGCGATACAACCCGGGGAACTTGGTAGGGCTGATTTCTTCAGAGCTGGGGGTGCGGGCCACGCCCCCGGGGTGCTCGGCCCTGCGCTGCTCTGCAGGGCTGCTGCTGGGGGGCAGGAAGCATTCAGTCATGGCTGCTGCGGCCTGATCACTCCTCTGACTCGCACATCACCTCTCCATCACACCTGCAGTGGGTATAAGTAAAAGATTCTAACTTAAACCAGCGCCCAAACTCATTTTCATCTTTTCTGAATAATATAAATAACTTTCACCTTTTAACCCACACAATCAGAGCAGAGTGGTACTAAACTCATTTGATAATGTTTAAGTTGCATCTCAGGACCGGTTAGAAAATGGTGCTGAAAGTTTTAGATGTATCTTGTGTATCCTCTATGCTTTAATCGCTTGTATGACTGAACTATGTTTGCTGCACTGTAGATTAGGAGGTCAGGGATTGCAAGACCTATTGTTGCCCAATCAGAAAAGCAGTCTTTTAAAATCTGTTCAGTATTACGATACCTAATTTTCTATGTTACAGCACACTGTAGCAACACAAATATATTTTAATAGCAATACAGATAAACTCAAAACAGAATCCAGGAATTGTCAGAGATTAAGATTTCCTTTTGCCACCAAAATAAATTTTAATGTTAAGTCACAGCTATAACACAATTAAGCTCTTAAAGTTAAGCATGCTTAACATAAGGCTGTGTAGACAGCTGGGATAATGTGTGCAAAATAATCACAATCTGTGACTGATCTTTTGATCCTAAAAATTAGGCAGCAGCACAGCAAAACAAGCTGTAATGCTTTCCTGTGTCGTCGTCTTCTTTTGTTTCTGAATAGTTTGATGATGACTCCATGAACAGAACAACTGCACCAGTAATGTCCACCCACCAGATGGGGCTTCTGCCATTCAAACAATCCCAAGTCTAACGCGTCAATCCTGACAGCCAGAGCAAGCAAAAACCAAACAACCACCTCAACAATCACAGAGACAGTGAGTTATCTGAAGCACATTAACTCTGATTACTGTAAACCATCTGATGGGCTGCATACAGACAATCACCTGAAACAGGCCAATCGCTGTCCACAAAGTGGACGTTAAGCCAAAAAAGGAAGTCCTGAGCAGGTCTACATGTTTAAGGAAGTGGGCTAACTTATATGACTGTACCTATTCACTCTAAGATGTTTCTAACACTCACAGCAGGCTGAAAATCATGGTCATTATAGTTACCTAAAACTAAAAACTAAAACTAGATGTGGGGGGAAAAAAAACATTTTAGTTAACTGAGGTACAAATAAAAATTGAAAGCTATCTGAAACAATATTGAGAACCTATAAAATGAGCTAAAGTAAAAAATAAGTAGATACAGGAAATGTCTTTAGATTTAGTTTTTTTCCCCAATTTGGTCAAGTCTGAACAAGTATGAGGAGGCTTTAGGAGGTTTACATGGCATTCAGTAGTGTTGTGTTTGTATTATCAGAGCTGTTTTGAACTTGCCCTGACAAATATCCACCATGTTATATAAGACTAATACTGAAACAAAAGCTGCACATAATTCAACAACAAAGACCAAACTGATACAGGCAAACCCACTCTGGAAGCCATTTAAAACGAAACTGCTTTGGGAAAATAATATTTTATAAATAATAATAATAATAATAATAATAATAATAATTTGAAAATAATATTTTAAATACAGAAAACTAATGAAAAATACAAAACTACGTTCAGCATCTCCTTGTTCATGGATGAATAACAGAAACAACTTCCTTCAGGTGCGATCAATTCTCAGTTTTTCAAGAAAATAAGGTGCCATATGTTCTTTTAAACTGTCCTACATTAACTCTGTATATAAAACCATTAATCTTTCTCTTAATCTTCCTGCGCTTTGGGCAAATTAATCTCACTATTTTCTGTTTTCTTAAAAAAAACTAATTTAACACAGCTCGCCACATATCTGCTTTCTTGTTAAAATGACACGTTTCATTTCTATACCGATGAATTTACATTAAAAATGTCAGAGAGAGCAACCCTCCTCTGAATGGAGGGCCCCATATGCTAACGACAGTTCAGCTAGCTACCATCTTGCTAAGCTAGCTGATTAGCCAGCCTATCAGTTACGATAAAAACCGACATCTGATATACACTTAGCTACAGATGTTAAACTCTATTTTGCAACCGCTGCATTATCTTTAAGGGGGCAAAACACAAAAGACAAGAAACTTTACCAAGTCTATCCCGTTCCGTTTATTTCACAGTAGAGCTTCCGGCTGCCTGTATACCAAATAAACCCATCTGCGCTTGCGCTAACACACAAGTGCGTGTCGGGAAATGGAGTTAAAGGGAAATGCTTCAAGTGATAAAGATATCTTTCTGAGATGAATAAAAAAAGAACAGGAGAGAGATAGTTTAGATGTTATGTTTTACGTGGATGGTAGGGATAGGGAAATAGTTTTTGAAAGCTGAAATTATTAACTGAACTTGTAACGGGAATGTAAACAGATTTGTATATATGACAGTATTTGTGTGTGTATTCGTGGGAGGATGGGAACCTCTCATTCACTGCGGTAGAGTCCTGTGTATAAACGATGGAAATGATATCGCCATTTGGTTTATTAGGTTCTGGGCAGTAGGTCATTAAAAATATTTTTTAAATTGTATTTTTTTAATCTATTCATTCATTTGCATACATTAGCCTGTGAAAAGGCTTACAGTGACTCATTCTTTTATCAAGAATTATGCAGAACAGAAAAATATATCATCGCAGAAAAAAAAAGAAATAACCACAAAAACAAAACCATAAATAATCTACTCTTAGGCTTTTTAACAACAACAAAAAAAAAAAAACAACTCTTAAACTCCATTTGGATTTATTCTTCCAAACTTTGTGACACAATATCCTGTTGTGAGGAAAAACACCTGTGAGGCTTGAGTAACACATATTTGCCTCAACAGGTTCCCTGTCGCTGTGTGTGTCTCTCTCTTTTTTTTTTTTTATCTGAAAAACTTCCAAACAGCAGTCACAGCTCCTCTCTTGGCCACAAATTATTTTGGAGCATCTCTGGTCTGTTTTCTTCATCTTCCATCTGTCTTTGCTTTTCCTGAATGTAGCACAGAACCCATCCCAGCTGTTAACACATTGTCATGTTACCTGGATAGCTGGCAATGCCCTGCATGCAGTCCAAATGTGCAATTACAGTTAGGTCCATAAGTTTTTGGACCATGACACATTTTTTTGTATTTTTTTTTGTAACCAGGGAACTGCTTGTCAGTCAATTCTGCAATTACATTTGAGCCTTTGAAAATGGGGGATGGTGTATAAAAATGGCTGTAGTTCCTAAACAGTTAAACCCCCTGAATTAAAGCTTAAAGTCTGTACTTCAATCACATTTTGATTGATTTTAAATCAGCTGTGGTGGTGTACAGACTCAAAATTACAAAATATTTCATTTCATTCTCCAAAACCTTATGGACCCAAGTGTATTATGTATCACAAATTATGTGCCACAATGTTTGGTGTTTTCATGCTATACGAAAAAAAAAACCCAAAATATATACATATATTCAAGAAATTATGACAGGTATATCCACGTTTTCACAGGCACGACGAAGGAGGCTGGGACACTGAGGAACACTGCACATTATGGTGGTTAACTCGCACACCACAAGGTAGCCCCGCCCCGATGCATAGGCTGCTTTATCCTGCTTTCCACTCAAATGGGACCATAAAAAAAGACTTTAAACAAGTGATTGAGACCACAAAGTCATCAAGAAAGTATTTACTGAAGTCATACATCAAGTGAGACGTAGCAGTTTTCTCAGACTTGTATGCAAGAATTTTACCCCCGTTGGCCATTAGAAAGAATGCAGTTTTAATGCATTTCTGCCTAAAGGTTTTTTTTGTTATGATATACAGTCTGTTAAACACACTAGCAAAGTAGGTGATAGAAATACACCTAGTTGTTGGTAGGAGTGAATGCTCCATTTGTTTGGAGATCTTACCACAAATGTACTTTCTTTGTAGGTTTCTTGGCTGAAAATGGTCTGGAACTAATGGAGTATGTTTAGGCTGTGGTATCGTTTTGATCTTAGCCACAAGTTCACCGTTATTCAAGCCTGTGTACAAGAGAAACTGTCAAACAGCATTTTAAAAAGCAGCTACAATCTAAATTTGGTGAAACCACATGCTATTCTGAATCATGTGTACTTTCCCAGGCGCTGTGGTTGGACTCAGAAAACCGGTGGTCATCCTCACATATGAAACACATTATCCCTCTGATGATCTTTGTTGGCACCGTCTGCTCCAAACCACACAGCTGCAGTGGTGAAATGAGGTCGTGATTCAATATCATAAAAAAAAGACAAACAAGGTCTCATTGTGTCGCCCGGTGGAGGAGTCTGTGCAAACTGCTGTTGCATGCCAATTGGGAACACAATCAGTGATAAGGCACCCTGCTGCCTTTTGAAAATGTACTGGCATTACAAAGAGCATTTGTGTGTGGCGGTGAGAGATTGGCATCAGTAAATGTTCCCTTTCCCCCCTTAGCTTGCATGAGACTGTCCGTGAGCAGTGGAACACCTGTGGACCAGAATGGTATAATAACAACTTTGTTTCCTCAGGAAATGATGCGTTTCCTGACTTGGGCAACACAAGAGCTGGAGACAGGCAACTAGGAAGGCAAATATTTACCATTTCACTCATGCAATGAGCTTTTCACACATCTTTTTTTTTTCCC
>VUQI01000360.1:0-21933 GCA_015106735.1 Paratilapia polleni | reverse complement strand
ATAATTCCACCCCCCCCCCCCCCCAAAAAAAAAAAAAATCAAACAAACAAACAAACAAACAAAAACACACTTTCCCTAACATCCCTATACCTATTTATATCTCCAGGTGACAAACCAGATGATCACAGCTTGTAAGGCCTACATCACTAATAATGGGTCGAATTCAATATGGGACCAACCTCAGCAAGTTGTTGCTGATAAAATCAAAGCTGCCATCCGCCTTAACCAGGTACTGGATAATTCTTATTAGACAACAAAATGTGTTTTCTAGCAAACTGTAGCCTATCAATTTTTTTTTTAAATATGCAGATTTTAATGAAGTAAATCTATGTTGTTTTTTTTTTTTTTTAAATATCTGTGTATTATAAATATTTGTCTTCTAAATAAAACATGCATTACATAGTTAAATCTTTAGTTGGAAGGCATTATATTCCTGCTGCAAGTATACATGAGGACATAGTAGGTGTTCCTCCCTTCCGTGTTATGTGAAGGGAGGCAAGACTATATTTAATTCTTCAGGCTTTATCACCTTGGCATGATGGAATAATGAACAAATGATGTATTTGGTTCTGTGTTAATCTGTGTTTTCCAGGAATACCAGCGGTGTTTTCACAGGACCAAGGAGAAGCTGGAACAGACTCCTTCAGAAAGACAGTTCGACTTCAGTGAGATGTACATCTTTGGAAAGTTTGACACATTCCAGCGAAGACTTAGCAAGATCCTCGAAATGTTCAACACCATTTCCACCTACTCAGTCCTAAAGGACTCTAAAATCGAAGGACTGGAGACCATGGCCACCAGGTTTCAAGTGAGTATACTGTGATATCAGACTGTTCTTAAAACATTTTAATAAGGCATGTGCAGGGAGGCATTCCATTACCTGATTAAATGTCACTACCAGGCAGCCGTGTCTTTTACATCTTCTGTATAAACTACTCCAGGGATTAAATATGAAGCAAGTTAAAATACTGGAGTACCTCAATTTTGAAATTATATTATGAACATATTTAAAAGAAAAAAAAAAGACATTTTAAAGTTTAATTAAAATAGGCTTGTGCTGATAAATCATGATGCAGTTATTAATTACACTAGCTTCATTTATGCATATGATTTAATGAAGCGTATATATAAATGTTTAGTAAGAAATAACTGAAAGAGGGATTTTAAAACACTTATTTGAAGAAATGGCAGCTCAGGCGACTACAGTAAGTAAGTTTGTTTCAGGCTGTACATTTACAATACCAGTGGCAAATTTTTTTTCCTGTGGTTTCATGTTGTGCTAAACAATTAACTATGTTTACAAAATCAGATTGTGCTGCTTCAGGTCATAGAACATAACACTTCAACGTTGTTAATATGCATCACCTTGTCTGCATTTGGTGGGTTGACTTTTTCTCTTGAGAGTATATTGATGTGAGCTATCTGTTTGTTTCTGCTTCCTTGGATGTACAGACTGCAGAAATGCAGGGAAAATGGGAGGTAATGTGTCACTGCAGTCTTCAACTTTTAACAATGCATGACCCAATTTTTGTTCTAGACAGTATAAAGTATTGAAATTTCACATCCATGAATTTTACCATTGTACAGATCCCTTAATAGCAATATGGCTACTAACTGCATGGAGCATGAGCAGAGAACCAACTCCATAATAGTTGTTATTTTATTTTATTTTATTTTAATTTTTTATTTTATTTTATTATTCGCAGTATTAGGCCCACAATATTTATTTTTAAACTCAGCCCTGTAATGGCCATTTGTGTGCTAATAATACAACCTTGTATGCCAGCCTTTCTCCAGATTACATACAGCTTTTGGTCACCTGTAGCTTCCTGTTTAGACTTTTGTTACACTCTAAAAAGAAAAGTGTGTGCAGTGACTGATGAATGGTTTTCATTGTAGTGTACAGGCAAGTTCTTCTCATGTCTCTCTTGTAAAAGATATCTCGATTTTAGTGAGAATTCCAAAATGAATAAAAACCTCAACAAAATGTTTTACTTTCATGGTTCAAGTAACCAAACAGAGCTAGAATAAGAGATTGCAAACCTCTCCTTTTGTAGATATTGATAGTTAGTTTTGCAGAATATCCATAGTTGCAATAAGCTTTAAGATACAGTTACATTGTTACATTTCTAATAGTATTATATACCCAAATCAAAGCATTACCTTCATGGGGTTTATTTGCAGAAGAAAAACTGAGTATATTTTGAGATGCTTTCATTTAGAGCTGATAAATGTTTTTAAAAATACCTTATGCATGTTTTTGTCTATCTGGATATTTTTGTATATGATAGGCTGTTGTGCTGAACATGAAGAAAAAACACTACAGTTTTCTAGACCAGAGAAGAACTGACTTTGATGTTGACTATGAGGAATTCTGCAAAAGCACCTCTGAGCTCCATGTAAGTTCACTGCAACTGGTTAGTGTGTTTCCACTGTGTTGTGCAAATAAAGTCATTGGGTTTAAACCACAGCACACTGACTAGACATCTGTTTTGTAATGTTGGGTCAACCAAGTTCATTTGCTAGTGACAGTGATTCAGGATTAAGTAGGGTGAAGTTCATTTAAAATTTCACTTGTTGTGAATATTATTGTTGTCTGTGTTTGTCTTTCCAGAATGAACTGAAGAGTTTCATGGATAGCACCTTAGAAAAAATTCAAAATACAGAAAGAGCTCTAAATGTGCTGCAGACATTTCAAAGGTATTTCACTGTTAACCACTTATAGTCATTGTGAAATATATACCACAATTTCTCAAATTTGCCAATCCTGGTTCACAGGACAGAATACTGCTGCTTCATTCAATCTCTGATAATTTATACCACTCTCTAATCAAAATAAAAATTTATTTTTTCATCAAATGAAACACAGGTGTAGCCAGTAACACACTTTCTGCATTCCTATACAGCAGGTTTGCTAGTTACAGGGTACTTTTCTATTTGGTTTGTTTTTGCACATTTTGGCTCACGTGATTTACAGGCACATCCAAACAAAATGGTGCCATTGTTATTACTGATTGCACCTATGTGTTTCTTGCCATGACTTACCTTTGTTATAGTTGATGCTAATTGTTCACTTCTTGTATATTTAATTATTTTGTAATACTGTGTTGTTGAATTCTGATTAACCCCTCGTATTTTTGGATTCACCAAAAACAGACTGGGCATACCAGATCTTGGGATTGATGAGAAGTATCAGCAAATTTTGCAGAATTATGGCCGGGATATTGAAATGGTATCCCGCCTCTACATGAAGCAGAAACTGGACCCCCCCGTTGGCAGGGACTTGCCCCCAGTGGCTGGTCGGATCATGTGGGCTCGGCAGCTGTACAGCCGCATCCAGGGCCCCATGGATCGCTTTCAGCAGGTGATATTTAATGTCTGATTTTTTCAATTAAGCTTGGCTGGGCCTGGCTGATTAATGGTAAAACTGACAGTGCATTCTCCTTCCAAGTAATACATTAGGTTTGGGGTTATTTCTTTTTGTTTGCTCTGTTTAGCATCCAGGAGTTCTTTCCACACCAGAGGCAAAGAGGATCATCAGGAACTTTAACCGGGTAGCAAGAGTGTTGTTGGAGTTTGAGATGATCTACCATCATAGCTGGATGAAAAAGGTGAATGGAGAGTACAAATTATAATGAAACCAACAAATCTGACAGAAGAACATGGACATACAATCTGTATATTTATGGATTTGTATGTACAACATGTATACATGTCATATAGTACAGTACAGAGCATGTTTTCTCCCCTTGTATTCACACAAATCTTCTTCCCCACACCTCTCCATGCTCACCTTTCTCACAAACCTCACTAAACGCGTCACTTGACCTTTATACTTCAACACAGATGGAGGATGCCAGGGTTGGCCTGCAAGCCTCTCTTTTGGTCAGGTCTCCAGAAACTGGGGAGCTATTTGTGAACTTTGACCCAGAGATTCTGACCCAGATCAAGGAGGTGAACTGCATGACAAGGATGAATTTGGCGATCCCTCCCTTTGCTTCTCTGCTGCAGCAGAAACAGGACATCCTCAAAAAAAATTACAACAAATTACAGGTGAATATAACACACAACTGTAGCTAAAAATCCAAAAATGCATACAATGAACAATAGGATGATCAAAGCTGCATTTATCTAGAAATATAAAAGTCACTTTCCCTAGAACCTGTATTTGTGTCAGAATGCCATACAGATTTGTATTTATGGCAGTATGCTCTTCTGAGAAATTCAGTTCAGCACTTTTGTATGAATATAAAAATTATTATTAACATACATCTATCTCATTGCAGTTAATGGTGAGCGAGAACACCAGGGTGCGTGCTAAGATTCAGAGTGAATTTGAACAGCTGGCCATACCGCATGTAGCTAAGGTAAGATGTAGTTTTGATATCAATTTAAGTTTAGTCTTAGTAATAGCCCATGTCCTATGTGTTATTTATTTATATAATGGTGTTAATACATTTAGGATCAGAACAATAATAACTTCACAAACTCTTACTTGTAATTACAATAAAAAAACAAACAAACAAACAAACAAACAAAAAAAAACCCTCAATGACTTATGGAGTTCACTGTCCTGTATTCACATCAGTAGATATTTAATAATATCCCATAACTCTTTGAATTTCTTTCAATATAGAACATTTTAGGGCTCCATATATTAAAAGTGGATGAGTTATAGCCACTTACAGCTATGTAATCTGGAACCAATGCTATAGCTATTACCAGCTCTGAGTGTGTGACTGGTATTGTTTTCTTCTTGTGAGCATATCCCTGTGTCTGAGTGGCACTTTTGAGTACTTTAGCAGGCGTTTATTTTACTGTCTGTCTGTGGATTGTGTCACTGCATTGTGCATGATACAGATCAAAATGAAGTTTTTATAGTTATGTATTTTACGCTAGTTATTATTATTATTATTATTATTACTATTTTTGTCAATTCATATATAGTTTTAGTACCAGAGAAAGTTTAGTCGAGGTTTTATTACTTTCAGTTTCAATTTTATTTATCTTTCTTTGATATAATATGGAGGTTACTTGACAAGGACCATAATTAAAAAGTTCCATACAAGTATGCAGTGCAAACACTTTGTGAAGGCAAGTGAGCCACTAAAGTTTCATGCAACATATACCAGTGGTTTCTAGCATTTGTTGTGTTGACAGATTTTACCCAATTTTTTTAAGGTTTTATTTTAGTTCCTTTTTTAAATTATAAAATATTGTTTCAGACACTTTAAATTTCAAAGGTTTTACTACAGTTTAGTTTTTGATTAGCTATAAAAACCTTGGTATGCACATGTAATAATTTTGAAGAAGTCACTGGCCTCACAGCTGCTGTAATGGCAATGGGTTTTTGTTTTGTTTTTTAGCACAGGTGTATGTAATAAGCCACCCCTGGACTTAATTACAGTCTTCATTTTCTAATAGATTAATCCTACGATGACTGACCTTTTTCACAGCAGGTATTCTGTTTTAAGATGTTGATGATATTAGGCTGAAATTGCTATATAAAACTTTTTTTTAGCTAGCCTTATGGACAGAAGCTATGTTAGAGAGACAGTAGTAAGTGGAAGTCTGAATAAGAAAAAAGTGCGCAGTTTAAGCAATTTGTCTGAACAATGATACAGGTAAGCTCCAATTTCAGGCTTCACCTATTTGGTATGAATAATTTTTAACTCTTGTGCAGGCTAACATCATGGCTAACACAGACTGACTGTTGTGCTAGTAGTGCCAGATGCAAACTGTCACTGAATAAAATACCATTTAGGCTAACAATAGCTCACTGGCTTTCCTGTTTGCAAATAAATGCCCACCCCTTGGTCTTTGATAGTGGGAGGTTGTTATTCTGCTATTTCTAGAAACTTAACAAAAATAAAATTGCACAGAAAGTAAATTAACTGTGGCAAGTTGCTGAATTATAAGTTGGTTAATTGGTGGTAATATCATTTAAAATTGCTTTTCCCCAGGAGAGGGTTACATGATTGCATAAAAGGGATAAATAGGATATTTAAGAAAAGGATATCCCTGTTAACCCATTAATTTAATTTCATTGCATTTAATTTTATTCAATGACAGTCTTAATTTTTGTTGACTCTAGGAGGTCAGAAGACAAAAAATGTTAGAATACTTTTTTGTTGCTGCTTGGTCTTGTCAGGAATCTTTTCTAAGTGATAACTGGTGACACATGAATCTGACAAAACGAGACTGACTGGCACAGCAGGTCGCTTACAAAGTGCATCACCATCATCATACCATGTATCACTCGCTTGACAGGTGGATGATGCTATACAGCCGGGTTTGACCTCCCTCAGCTGGACATCTCTGAACATTGACAAGTATCTCAGCCGCATTGACAAAGCATTGGGTAAGCAAAAAAAAATCCAGTGAGATCGATGCCTCATATGCTGACACATAAGACATTCCTGCAACTCAGCACTGGCAGCATGTGATAAAATTTACATTAATGGATTTATTGCATAGCTGGTGTTCTCATCCGTAACCCTCAAATATTCAGTATATTCTGTCCCTCTCTACACTTCATTTTATACTGAATCTTTTCTTTATTTATCACTGTTCTCCCTTTTCACCTCTCTCCCTACCTTCTTCCAATGCATGCCATGTTCATCTTGAGTTTCCCTTCTTTCCCTTAATTTTGCTGGGTCTGTGTCCCTCTCTTTCTTTTTTTTTTTTTTCTCCTGTTTAGCTGACCTGGAGCTGCTGATGGACAGAGTGAATGACTTGGTGGAGTTTAGGATAGATGCAGTACTGCAGGAGATGAGCACATCCACCCTGTGTGTCCTGCCAGAGGATGAGCCAGTCACCTGTGAGGAGTTTGTTCAAACCACTAGGGTAAATAAAGACAAATAAAATAACATTATCCGCTTGGTTATGCCCTCCCCAACCCCCATAAAGACATTTGAAAGATGCTATGATTATTTATTAAGTGCAAAGAGGCTTTGATCTACGTATCAACTTAACGTTTAAAGTACTTTTTGTAATCAAACATTATTTCTCATTCTGGAGATTAATTACATGGAAGGTGAATCTCGTATAATATGTCATACTGTATTTCTGTATGTGTACAGGACCTTTGCATAAGACAAGCCCAGAATCTCAACATGAAGAGCTCACTGGTGGAGGAGGCAGCTAATGAACTGATCAACATGCTGCTAGAGTTTGACCACAATCAGAAAGAGGAGGTGGAGAAGTTTGAGGAAGAGAGCTGCACAGAGAGCAAGACCGTAGACCACATTGACAGTGAAGGTATACTGACAGTTTCCTTTCAACATCAAACAGAATACGGTATGATAAGGCATGATATAATACGGTAAGAGACAAGATTTTAAAAAAGTATTTAAAAAGAATCTAAAGGGAAGGTAATACAGTTTTTAGAACCTCATTAGCTTAACTTTCATTATATATTGATTTATATATTGATTTATTCAAGGGCAACTGTTGCTAAAGGTGTTCATGTTGACAGTAAATGTGTCACCTTCTTAGGTGAAGATGAACGTCTCTTCTCTAGAAACACACTGCTCCCTCCTGCTAGCGTTGGTCCTTCTTCTCCCTTGGTTAGAAGGAAGAAGAAGAGGGACTTGATGGAAGTGATGGAGCAGGAAGCCCAGGAGCTGCTCTCCTACTTCAGCCACCGCAACATAGATGCCTTGCTCAGAGTGACACGTAACACTCTGGAGATGTTGCGCAAGCGCATACATACCTCCTCGCTCATACATTTCTCTGGTGCGTCTTGTGTAATGTTTGTGTTGCTCTTTTGTACGGACTATTAAAATAATACCCATAAAAAGAGGATTAAACTGGTTGCCAGCAGTCTCTGCTCTGTCAATACTACACTGTCATCCAGCTCTAAAGATCTAAGTCAGTTTCATCCCAGCAAGGCCACAAACTCCATATCAGCTGTTTCACTTAACATATATTAGGTGAAGTTGACTTTTGCCTGCTCAGTTCTCAGCCCATCTTTGAATCACAACATTTTGTATGCGTTACCCTTCTCTTTCCTTATAGCTGAGAGTGACCCAGCCAGCCACGGCAAAAGCAGTGGTCAGCAAGCAATCTTCAGAGTAAGCATGACCCTTTCCATCCCTAACATTACCATGGTTCCAGCTTTGGAGGAGGTCCAACAGGCTCTAAATCGGGCTGTAGAGTGTGTCGTCAGTGTCAGCAAAGGAGTTAGCCAGTGGAGCAAAGAAAGAATATCTAAGGTGGGTCTATTTTCAGATAAAGTATAATGACAGTATAATTCGTTCTGTAACTGTAATTAACTGTTATAAGTTTTCTTTTTGAATTAATGATGTCAGCAGTGTAAGAAAATAACCCCTGAGGTCTTACATTACCCTCTGCAGAAAAAAATGAACGAAAAGCGAATGGCAGCTCTGAAACAAGACAGTTCTGAGAGTGAATCAGAGGGAGGAGCAACAACATACAGAAGCCTGGCTGGTATAAGAGAACGTTATAACTTACATAACTTAACCTTGTGTCTATTCCTTCATATTGTCAGTTTTGAGATTTACCCATATTGCTTTCAGCATACAATTAGAACCCTTTTTTACAGCTCAACAAAGCAAACAAATATCTGATCAGAGGCAGAGAGACATAATGGAAATGACATAATACTGCTTTGGAAGGAAGACATTTTAAAATCTCATATTTAATGCAAATTAAATGCATATTTAATGAATGAAGAAAGTTGCATGAGTAATTGATTTTTTTAATTCAATTCAATTCAATTTTATTTGTACAGCGCCAAATCACAACAACAGTTGCCTCATGGCGCTTTATATTAAAGAAAAACAATTGTTACTTGTATATGCACATGTTATATAGATGAAATTTAGAAAATACAACGTAATGTGGAAGTAATTCTAAGTAACACAAGTTATTTAACAGATATTCTTATTTAACAATATTAACAGGGAACCATTATTTTTAAAATGCCCAAAAGTTAATGTTTAGCAGCATCTTGTGCATCTTATCCACTCAGTGTGTTTTCTATCACATTTTGTCCTCCATATTTTGCAGAAGGCAGCACCTCAGACATGTCAACATCTGTGATCCAGGCCATCCCATTCCAAGCCAGAAATTGCTACAAGAGTGTGTCTGAGAACAAGGAAATAGTTAAGCTAGTGTCTGTGCTTAGCACCTCCATCACCACTACTAAAAAGGTACATGGCTGTTAATTGAAGTATGTCTAATGTGTATGGAATTAATAGAATGAATCTGAACCTAAGCTATACAGCTTTTTTGTTTTCTTAAAATCATACACTTTTTATATTTTTTATCCCATCTGTTTCTACAGCAGCATTTCTCCACCATAAATAGATAAAAGCAACCAAAATTTTAATTGTGTACTTTTAGTGCAGTTTATTTCATATATCTCATATATATATAAACTCCCATTTATATTAATGTGCAGGAAGTGGTGACTGCTCTAGACCGCTTTAGCCGTTACCATCACATCTGGAGAAAAGACCGTGAAGACACCATGCGGAAGTATGTTAAACTGCATGACTTATATTTAGATCTGCTGCTTAAAAACCATCATACTAGTGCAATTTTTGTTTGTGTTTTGAACAGATTCATCCAGGGGAGCCCCTTGTTATCAGAGTTTGAGAGCCAGATCCTTTTCTATCGAGATCTGGAGCTGGAATTAAACTCGGAACCAGAGTATATTACTGTAGGAGCCTTGGCACTATTCACAGGTCTTATTTATAAATTTAATTGTTATACATTTGAAACATGCATAAATTTGATTTTTTTTTCCAGCCAGTTAATTAATGATCTCTGCATGCTCATATTTCTTCCTACCAGCTCCCCTAAAGATGTCCCTCACTGCTGAAACCAAGAATTGGATGGTGGACTATGGACATTACTGTAACAGGAAATATCGCTCAGAGATGGAGCAGATCTTTTCTTTTGTAGATGAAGCAGGAAAGAAACTGAATCGACAGATCAAAGACCTGGACGACATTCGTATTGCCATGGCTGCACTCAAGGAGATCAGAGAGCACCAAATATCTATTGATTTTCAAGTTGGACCCATAGAGGTAAACCACAGCATTGCATATTTCTTACCAACTGGTAGTTGTTCGCCCTCTTTTTATACACACAGATGCACACAGTAGGAAAGAGACTAGATGTTTTCAGGAGTGTGCAGTGTTGGGCAGTGTCTTGTACAAGAAGCCCAAAAACAAATTATTATCCATTTACAAATGCCAGTTTTTGTACTGTAACTGTCAGGTGGAAGACTTATCTTATTTTACCTCACAGGAATCCTATGCCATGCTTCATAAATATGAACTGTCAGTGGCTAAAGAAGAGGCTGAGAAGGTGGATACCCTGCGCTATACCTGGGAAAAGCTCTTGTCCCGGAGCGCAGAAGTGCAGAACGAGCTGGTGGCCTTGCAACCAAACTTCCGAGAAGAACTGGTCAACAATGTGGAGACCTTTCTGGAAGACTCCCAGCACTTTTACCAAGATTATGAGAAGGTAAAAATTTTTTCAGTTTTTCAATACCCATTTGCACATATTTTTACAGTTAAAATCTCAGACAGACCTTGCAACATATAGTATTTTGCTCTATTCCTATCAAATTGTTTATTTAAATACAACAAAAATAGTTCAGTCAATTAATTGATTAAGGCTTAGTTTGATAATAGCTAACAAAGACCCACTTTTTCCTCCCTGCTTAAGGATGGTCCCATGGTTGTGGGACTTGCTCCCCAGGATGCCAGTGATCGACTGATCATGTTCCAGGTTAGTGACTGATTATGTGATTATGTAAATTATTTACTCTGTCAGTTAGTGCATATTTAGGTCTGACAATTGATCTGATGCCTGTCAAAAGCAGTTACTTGATACTAACGTCAAAGAGCTATTATGCTTTTGTATTATTGTTATACTATTATGTTTTCTTTTTCATTCATATCAAATTACACAACTTTGATTATTTTTTTACTATGTGTAATTTATACTTGGAGAATTACATATGTTTTACCTCAAATGCACAATGGTTTAAAGTCCATCAAAGTCATAGTTGTTAAAGGAGATTATTTCATATAATTTTACTTGTGCCAGTATGCAGCACCCGATTGTAGTTTGTCGCTGTCTCCCCTTCAGAATCGATTTGACAACCTGTTCAGGAAGTACATCACTTACACGGGTGGAGAAGAGCTGTTTGGACTTCCTGTTACTCAGCATCCTCAGCTACTGGAGATTAGGAAGCAACTGGCTCTGTTGCAGAAGTTGTACGGCCTCTACAACAATGTCATCGAAACAGTCAATGGCTACTATGATATCCTCTGGGCTGACATCTGCATCGAGAAGATTAATAATGAGCTACTAGACTTTCAGACAAGGTTTGTCTTTTTAAATTTGATTCAAGCAGCTTGAGCTGCTCGTTGAACTGTTTTAACTACAGTTGTAGTAACATGATCTTAAAATGTGAAAACAGACATGGAGGCACTTCCAGGAAAGATTATGCACCCCCTAGCAAACCTGAAACAAATAAAACTAGGTGTTTTGTTTTGTTTTTTGACTAAGTGAGAAAATGACTTTCTCACATTGTAATCAAGCCCTCACATTACTCTCACATCACAAAGAAAAGATTAAAAAGAAGACAAATCAAATTACATGATTTTTATTCCACTCGAGTTGCTTTAAACTGTTCTTAATCTAGCATTGCATTAATATTTCAATTAATCTCACAGTCTGAATCTATGCTAATCTTTGCCCTTTACAGGATTGTATTTGTTCAGCACGTGTCAAAGGGAAACTGAAGGCGAAAGAGGCTACAAAAATACAAGCTAAATCATTTCATCTAAAGAAATGAAGAACACATCTTTTAATATATCGACTGTATTACTTGACAGTGGGAATCTAGTTAAGGATTAGAAGCAATCACTAGTCAGAAGGAAATTATGCACTTAAGAGCTGAAGAAGAGAGGATATTTGTTTCCTCTGGCAGACATGCCGGCTATCAGTTGTGAAGGTGTTGGTTTGGGTACAGCTACACAGTGCAGCTGTGAAAAGACACTGGTGCATGAACCTTTGAACTGTGTTGTAGTAAGGAATGAAACCCAACAAACTGACCATTCTGATTATTGTTGTGGAGTTAAGACCAAACTCGGAGTGTATTGAAATATTTTTACTTTGACGAACAAACTGTTAAATATAAATCAAATCCAGTTAATCTGAACTTTATTTAATTTGGAAAATAGGTGTTAGGTATGAGATTGACTATTATGTCCTGTGGATAACCAGGTGTCGCAAACTGCCCCGGGCTCTGAAGGAGTGGCAGGCCTTCCTGGACCTAAAGAAAACAATTGATGAATTCAGTGAGTGCTGCCCCTTGCTGGAACTCATGACTAACAAAGCTATGATGACCCGCCACTGGAAGAGAATAACTGAGGTCAGTGAAACATGGCCACCAGTGTAACAGTGCAGCTGCATGTTATTCTTGACTGAAATCAAGTCATCACCAGCTCCTAATGATGATGATAATTAGCTGTAAATTGTCTCATTTTGTGCCCAGGTGACTGGCCATAACTTTGAGGTGGAAACTGATACATTCAAGCTGCGTAACATTATGGAGGCTCCTTTACTCAAGTATAAAGAGGAGATTGAGGTACAAATGAATTGTGGGCTACCTATGCATGGCTAAAAAGTGTGTGAATATAATGGATTCCAAATAAATTACAATTTTTGCATGTAACTGTTTTGACTATTCAAATTCATAAATTATACTGAAATTATTTATGTCCTCACACACTTAAAAAATTTGGAACAATAATTTCTTGAATTATTTTTGCTAATTGATATAGGCGTATCTTATGCAGTCCAAATGTGATCACTTTTTGTGATTTTTTTTTTTCTTTTTTTTGTGAAAACCGTGATCCTATTTTTTGAGTGCTTATGCATTTGTTTGCTATTAACATTTGTATTGCTGATGTTTAAATGAATCTGGGGGGGTTCTTGTGCAGGATATCTGCATCAGTGCTGTGAAAGAGCGTGATATTGAACAGAAGCTGAAGCAGGTGATTGCTGAGTGGGACAACAAGAATTTTACATTTGCCAGCTTTAAGACCCGTGGAGAGCTGCTGCTGAGAGGAGACAGCACATCAGAGATTATTGCCAGCATGGAGGATAGCCTAATGATTTTAGGGTCCCTTATGAGCAACAGGTATGTCAGTCTTTAGTCTCATTATCATTAGTGTTGATGATGGCCATAAAACCTAAATGATCTGCTTCCACACCTGTGGGAAATCTAGACATTACAGCAGCCACACAGGTGTGTGTCACAGTCTAAGGCTAATGTGGAGATTTACCTTCTCTCTCAGGTACAACACCCCATTTAAAGCCCAGATTCAGAAGTGGGTTCAGAATCTCTCCAACACCACTGATATCATCGAACACTGGATGACTGTCCAGAACCTATGGATCTATCTGGAGGCCGTGTTTGTGGGTGGAGATATTGCCAAGCAGCTGCCTAAGGTAAATAACATCACAGTGAATAATTCATCTTAGTTCTCAGGCTTAAATGTATGCTTGCTCTCTTGTTTTCTTCTTTTAATAAAGGCAAGCAACTTAAAATAAATTTCTTGATGTTTAGGTGCAATGTAATGCATTAATGGCCTGGTATTTGTTTTGTCTTCATTTTCAGTTATTGTATTTCATGCTCTCCTGTGCAAAACAATCACTGATAAATATTTTTAGCATTTAAAACACCAGAAAAAGAGTGTGCACACATCCAGGGAGTTTTTTTTTTTCAGGACACAGTATTTTGACATGCAGAAGAAGAATGACCTATTAATAAAAGATCGCCTTTGTAATGCCTGCGTTTTAAGAGTTTACGTCTAAAATTGGAGCCAAACAATGTACAAGTATTTAAAACAAACAACTAAATATTCTGACACATAACTTTTAGCAGATGATACACCCTCACATTATGAGATACAACTAACTCAATCTTTTCAGGAAGCAAAGCGTTTCTCTAACATTGATAAGTCATGGGTGAAGATCATGATGCGAGCCCACGAAATGCCCAATGTGGTACAGTCGTGTGTGGGAGATGAGACCATGGGACAGCTGCTTCCACACCTCCTTGAACAGCTGGAGATCTGCCAGAAGTCCCTTACAGGGTGAGTACAATAAACTAAAAACACCATCCAGGTCCCTCTAGGTCCTAATGAACTCATAAATAACCACCTTAATTAAGGTCAAGTAGGTGTCATGACTGTTAAGATTGTTTATTTATGCTGTACAACTAACTATCCTGTTTGTTCTATTGTCTGTCAGATGCTAACTTTTATAACTTAACTTTTTTTAAATTATGTGGTCTAACAGGTATCTGGAGAAGAAGCGTCTGCTATTTCCTCGTTTCTTCTTTGTCTCTGACCCTGCCCTGCTGGAGATCCTGGGCCAGGCCTCTGACTCCCACACCATCCAGGCCCATCTTCTCAATGTCTTTGACAATATCAAATGTGTCCAGTTTCATGAAAAGGTGAATTTAGTTTTTGTTTCTTTTTCTTAAACACGTAGCTTTTTGCCAAATTTCTTTGCAGAACTGAAATAATAATGGAGTAAAAATAAAATACACACACGTTATAATAAGAAAAATAAATTAATCAATATAATTATAATAATCAATCTGTTTTCCTAATGAATAAATCACCTTTCACAGATATATGACCGTATTCTGGCCGTGTCATCACGGGAGGGAGAGACTGTGGAGCTGGACCGTCCTGTCACAGCCGAAGGGAATGTGGAGGTGTGGCTCAATGCTCTGTTGAAAGAATCCCAGAGGTCTTTGCACCTTGTGATCAGACGGGCGGCTCTGGCCATCCAGGACTCTGGCTTTCAGCTAATTGACTTCCTCAACTCGTTCCCTGCTCAAGTAGGTCATTGTTGAATTCTAGGAAGTAATCCACAAACATTTTAAAATATTGATTCTACCAAAACACCCTGTCTTTGTGGGACAAGGACTATGTACTGCTCGAAAACAGGAACCAATGTAACCTACAGCTGTCATTATGACAAACTATTTTCAGGAAATTTTGGGGTGGAGTGATACTAAACCACTATAGTATTCCTTTATCGAAATAGTGGTTACATTTTGAAGGTCCTCACTACATTTGACAGTCATGCCATGTTGTGATTTCCACATTGATTTAGGTGGGTTTACTGGGCATTCAGATGATATGGACAAGGGACTCTGAGGAAGCTCTGACCAATGCCCGATATGATCGCCGCATTATGTCCAAAACCAACCAGTTCTTTCTGGACCTCCTTAACACACTGATTGACATGACCACAAGAGACCTGGAGACTGTGGAGAGGACCAAGTATGAGACCCTGATCACTATTCATGTCCACCAGAGGGACATATTTGATGAACTGGTGAGTATGTTGATCATTCAATAAAAAAGAGGCGAGAGACATCCGAGCTGGGATAGAGTGACACTGAACCATGCACATGAACACTTTGCAATTTGTGCTCAAGATTAGAATCTCCTGCTCAAAATAGCAACCACTCTGTAAAACTGTATTTGATATTCAGACTCCCTTGGGCTGCCATGTCAGAATACAAAATGTTGTTTACTGCAACGAGTAAATTCTGTCCCGAGTCCTCAAAGCAGTTTTAATGGCAGCCAAGTAATATTTAAAATCAGGACATAGTAAAGAAAACTTGTTGCTGATCCCCAAGGTTAATAGAACCAGCGTGAAGAAACTTTATTTGGATGTGTGTTTTTATGTCTTTTTAAATCATTTTTTATTCATTGACCTCATATCTACATCAATTTACTGTCCTCCTTTGCCTGTTTTTTTGCCCATCCATTGTTTTTAAACACCTTTTGCTCTCCTCTTCAACTTATTTGAGGTATATCATGTTGCTGCTTTTCTATCCCATTGCACTTTAACACAAATTATTATTATTATTGTTTTATCTCTGCTGTTCATTACCCTTATAATTGATTTTTAAAATTTTTCCCCTTTGCATCATATGCTATTTTAACTTTGTCTCGGACTCTCCTTCCATCTTTCTCCCCTCTCCTTTACCTTCCTTTCATCCCATTTTCACTTCATGACCTCTTCTTTCATCCTCCACTTGACTGAATCTCTTCCTGTCACTGAAATCCCTCCTCATGCATCCTGCCCTTCCACCTTTCCTCCCCTCTTTTACCCTGCTTTCATCTCTCTTTTCACATAATCTTCCGAATGGTGCCCTTCAATTTCTTATTCTTCACATGCCATCTCCACTCTCTCTCTACTTCTATGTCCCTGCCCTTGTCTCATTCTGTCTTCTCTTTCCCTCTTCAATATGCTTCTTTGTTCCTCTTCTTCTCTCTTGTCGTTACCCTTTCTCCATCTAGTGCCGGTTGCATGTCAAAAGCTCCAGTGACTTTGAGTGGCTGAAGCAGTGCCGTTTCTACTTCAATGAGGACTCAGACAAGATGATCATCAACATCACAGACGTGGGCTTTGTATACCAGAATGAATTCTTGGGCTGTACTGAAAGGCTTGTCATTACACCTCTGACGGACAGGTAATCCATCATCTCTGAAGGCATACATGGATAAGACTTCAAATGCACATACACTAATAGGAAAATAAAGAAAAATAGACCAAATCACTATCAGTGGTAGGCACCATTTCTGTTTTGCAGTTTAAACAAGGACAACACAACCTTGGAAAAACTGTACAGAAAATGTGACCCTACATTTGTAACTAAGTCAGAAATTCTCTAATGCCACGGCACTATACATACTCCACCGTACACATATCAGTCAGTTTAAGAAACCACTTTAGATACATGCTGGTAACTGTAAAGTAAATGTTCACTATAACATCAATTTTCATGAAATGGGTTAAGCTTTCTATGGTTCACTAAAAACTGGATTTATAAAGCAGACACAAAAAGACAACTCAGGGATTGTGAAGATAAGAGATTAGAAAGCAGGACAAAGCAGTCTTACAAGGCGATCATCACCTCTGTAACTAACAGGAGATATGACTGACAGAAAGAGAAGGGAAGAGAATCAGACAGAGTGAGGGAGACAGCAGTCCAACAACAAGTAGTGTTTGAGTAACAGACACAGAGGGTAAAATATGAGAAGAGACAGGGAGAAAAAAGATGAGGAGAGACAAGGAGGAGATGTGAAGGGACAGCACTAGGGAGGGAGTTACCAGCTAACATCAGACAGCAGCTCTCCAAAGCAGTGGCATGCTGGCCTTATTGCTAGAGGCGCCAAGACAGCCCTGATTTTTCCATCATTTTCTCATGCTGTCTTTCTCTGCCTGAAACCCTATCCACTTCATTCTCTTCAGTTAGTATTTGATTTACTGTTTTTGCTTGCCATCATTGTCCTACATCCTTTCTGCCGCCACATCGGGTTTAAAAATAGGTAAAGGTGTAATTGGTACCAAATGGAGGCAAAAGGATGATGGTATGAAAAAAATAATCTGGTTACTGAGTGGTCAGAGTTTTTGTACATTCTCTGAAGGACACAAAATATGTCACTATCATAGCTTTATCATGATTTTTACCCAGAGGGCAGTCATGTAATGAAAAGGGAGACCAGTGGCTAGAGGGCCAGGGCTAGGTCCTGGTGTCAGTCATCCTCATTGCTGATTTGTCCTTGTGCAAATCCCCATTAGCTTCACAGGCAGTGTTCTAAAGCTTAATCTGACCTCAAACGTCCTTATGGAGAATGAGATCGCATTAATTTGTGGTCATTTGAATTTGAGTATGATAATAATAATAATAAAATTAGATTGTTGTTCTTTTTGTGTGTCTACATTTGCACAGGTGCTACATCACCTTAGCCCAGGCTCTTGGTATGAGTATGGGTGGAGCCCCTGCTGGTCCAGCTGGAACAGGTAAGACTGAAAAATTTGTCTTAAAATATTTTTTTCTTTTAGAAATTGCATAGGAAGGATCATGGACATGCGGCACTAGTAGTAAATGGTAATAAAAAAATTAAAAAAATACCTAGAACTTGGATGCACAACTTGTGAATGCAGTATGGGACAGAGATATGAAAAAATGGTTCCAAAATCAGTCTCAGAGTATATAGATAGTTTACTCTTCTAGACTCCAGATACAATCAGGCAATTGAAATGAAGAATCAAACAATAGATCAGTCTCAGTTGGGAACCACTTCATTATAGCGTTAGCTTTATCGGGATCTCTGGTGGGGTCATTTGTTGTCAGGTTTGCTGTCAGCATAAAATTGGTCAGATCTCAGTTTAGTATGTGAAAATTTTGCCTTTTGTTACTAGGAAAGACCGAGACCATAAAAGACATGGGACGCTGTTTGGGAAAATATGTTGTGGTCTTCAACTGTTCTGACCAGATGGACTTCAGAGGCTTGGGGAGAATATTTAAAGGTGAGAGTCACTAAGCAATCTCATGCTATAAGGATACTCCCACCAAACAGCACCAGAAAAAAGTTAAGGGTTTGGGTTATGAGGTTATGAGGACCTGTTTGTTTTTGGTTTTTTTTCTTTTTCTTTTTTTGCAAATGAGTCATAACTATGCAGATAAAAATGAATAAACAGACAATGTAAGATTTGATTTGTTTGCAACACAAGGACCATAAAATTATGCATATGATTTTCCAGGCCTGGCTCAGTCTGGTTCGTGGGGCTGTTTTGACGAATTCAACCGCATTGACCTCCCAGTTCTTTCTGTGGCAGCCCAGCAGATAGCGATAGTTCTCACCTGCAAGAAGGAACGTCGTAAAAATTTTGTCTTCACAGATGGAGACAGTGTGGATATGAACCCAGAATTTGGCATCTTCCTTACCATGGTCAGTAACACAACAATCTCAGTCTTCATGATCATTTATTTATTGACTAGTCAGAGGGGATGTAGGAGGGATGCAGTTCTCAGTATCAAGAAATTATACCTCAGTTGATTGAATGAATATTGGGGTGTATGTCCTCTTTGAGAAGGTTGCTGGTGAAACACCAGGGTGCATGCATGGATATCACGAGAAGCTTTACTTTTAGCTGCTGAATTTATAGCATAATGATACATTTTATTCAAAGCAAAAACCTTAGTCTTGTAATAAAAAGAGAACCAAATAACAAATAATACTGTTTTTTAGGTTTGCCTGTTATTTCATATGATTTATTTCAGAGAATAATAGTTAAAATCACGTTGTCTCCTTGGCTCATTTGATGTTCCAAGGCAAGTCATTGAACATAACAGTGGAATAATTCTTCCCTGTGGTGAGAGGGATCAGAGATCGTTTTCTTCTTTTTCACTGTGTGTGTGTGTGTGTGTGTGTGTGTGTGTGTGTGTGTGTGTGTGTAGACATTCTAATTGACAGGCTATATGAAAAAGGCTGTCTGTAGGGATACAACTGAAGTTGAAGGATATCATTAAAGTTAAATAATGAAAGTTATCATTAAAAGTTTTATTTCTGTTTCATTCCATTAACAACTATTATTTTTTCATTTTCTGTGTTATCAGAATCCAGGCTATGCAGGTCGTCAGGAGCTTCCTGAAAATCTGAAGATCAACTTCCGTTCTGTGGCCATGATGGTTCCAGACCGTCAAATCATTATTAGGGTCAAACTGGCCAGTTGTGGGTTTATAGACAACATGGAGCTTGCACGCAAATTCTTCACACTTTACAAGCTGTGTGAGGAGCAACTCTCCAAGCAGGTAAAAAGTGCAAAGTGGTAGAACGTGCAGGAAGTGTGGGAGTACTTTCAAACCCACCTGCCATTTTAGTCCATGTATGTGCAGCAGCTAATGTGTAAAAAGGCTGGCTAACACACAGAATTGCTGTAATCTGACAACAGGGTGTGATGCTCAGAAATGGGGTTAGTTTGGAGCAGTCTGGGGTCATGTTCACATTATTTAATAAAGGTAAACCTAGTGAGGCACATATGTGCAGCTTCTGACAGGCTGCAGATTTGTGCCCTTCTGTTAAAATTAATTATTTAATGACGTTGTTTCGAAATCAGTTTCATGCATCACAAGGCTGCACAGATTTCTATAAACGTAAATGAAACTAAAATGATATTTGTGAATGTTCAGGTTCACTATGACTTTGGCCTGCGCAACATTCTGTCAGTTCTGCGAACACTGGGAGCAGCCAAGCGGGCCAACCCCAGTGACACAGAGTCTACCATTGTCATGAGGGTTCTAAGGGACATGAACCTTTCAAAGCTGGTGAGTCTACAAGTATACAGTAGGGCATCAAAAAGATAATTTTCACATGTTCATGGGTTTCTGCAAATTTGTGTGCACATGTGTGTTTGTTAGATTGATGAGGATGAGCCACTGTTCCTGAGCTTGATTGAAGACCTCTTCCCGGGCATCCAACTTGATAAAGCGGGCTACCCTGAACTAGAAGCTGCCATTGACAAACAGGTAGAAGGGTTTGAAGAATGAGTTTATCTGTGTTTGAGGGGAGTGAAAATTCACAGAGTTACACTAGGATTGCAAGATGGAGGAACAGAAAGGGGGAAAAAATGAAAAGAGGCAGAAAGAGAAATGAGGAGGCTGAGTAAAACTGGCCAAAAGCCTAATGGAGAGTGAGGCCACTGTATTTTTCATGTCACACCTCAAGACATAACATCAAGAAGGATACAAATGGTGGCATTTATTATTTGTGAAGGACCTGTGAAAAACAGTGCAGGAAATAAGAAATGCAGTTGAAAGTTAGGCCTTTAAAATTCCACATTGTTTTGTGTGTATTATGCAACTTTAGTTCTGCAGTTATGTGCAGTTGTCTTATTATCTCTGTATGTTTTTTTCCCTCTAAATATGTGTGAACATGATTCTCTCAATACATTCTGATATACTGCCTTTTATTTATAGTCGTGGTAAAAAGAAAGTACACCCTTCGTCAGTTTTAAGGTTTTATACTGTATGTCAGGGCATAATAAAAAAATCATCTGGTCCTTACCAAATTTAAAATTATTTAAATACAAACACAGATAAACATGAAAACATGATAAATTACACTGTGTCATTATTTATTTGACACAAATGAAGCTAAAATGCATAAACAGTGTTTGTTTATGCACAGCTCTCTTAAGGCCCCGCCACAGCATTTCAGTCAGGTTGAGGTCTGGACTTTGACTGGGTCATTGCAACATCTTGATTCTTTTCTTTTTCAGCCAATATGTTATAGACTTGCTGCTGTGCTTGGGATCATTCTCCTTTTTCATGACTCAATTTTGGCCAAGCTTTAGCTGTCAGACAGATGGCCTCACATTTAACTCTAGAGTACTTTGGTATACAGAGGAATTTGTGGTGGACGCAATGACTGCAAGGTGTCCAGGACCTGTGACTGCAGTACAAACCCAAATCATCACCCCTCTACCACTGTGCTTGACAGTATGAGTTGTTTGGTGAAAACCAAACAACTCATACCGACTGCATTCTGGCCAAACATCTCCACTTTGGTCTTATCTGGAACAAGACAAAACCACAAGACTTCTGGAACAAAAATTGTTCCAGAATTCTTTTGATTTTTTCAGATGCAGTTTTGCAAACCTAAGCTGTGCTGCCATGTTCTTTTTTAGAGAGAAGAGGTTTTCTCCAAACCAGCAAACTGCTAAAACTTCTGTTTTCACAGAGGTGCTCACACTTGCTGATGATCAATTAATCAAGTGCATTTGATTATCAGCACCTGCCTCCTGCTTACCCTCTTAATTCCTATAGAGGTAGTAAGGGTGTCCTCAGTTTTTCATATACTGCTTCTGCATTTTGGCTTAATTTTTGTTAAATAAATAATGTCACTGTGTAATATGCCATGTTTTGTAATTCATCTTAGATTTTACATACCTAATTTTAAGACCTGCTAAGGGCCGTATTATTTGTATTATGTCCTGATGCATAAAACCTTAGAATTGACAGAGGGTGTTCTTTTTTTTTTTTTTTTTCCGTTATTTTTTAAC
>VUQI01000359.1:0-15702 GCA_015106735.1 Paratilapia polleni | reverse complement strand
CTTTCAAAATACAAAAAAAAAAAAAAAAAAAACTGAAAAAAAAAAAAAAAAAAAAAAAAAAAAAAAAAGAAAAAAGTCAACAAGTAAAACATAAAATGTACTGATCATTTTCAGCCAGTATATTATCCTTTTTCTTTTTTTTTTTTTACTGAACTTTCCATAAATGGTAAATGGTAAAATTCAACATGTGGCTAAAAAATATTTTTTACAGATTTTCTTTTCTTTTTACTGTGTAGGGTAATGTGAAAACTGCTTTCAGTCAGTGTTCTCCGACTCCTGGTGGCAGATGTATCTGTAGTGGGTAGACAGAAGAGTGGTGTTGATCGTCCTGGCAAAAAAGCAAAACAAAATATATAGATTCCAAAATGTCAAACTATTCTTTTAAACATAGGTAGTACATAAATATATAATATAAAGAGAGATTTTCAAGGCATTTTATGTTAAACCGAAAGGAAAGCGACCATGTGAGAAAATTATCTTTGTTTCTATGAAATATGTAAGAACCTCGAACACTGTGTTCTTTCTTATTTACTACATCCAAAGAGGTATGCCTCTGGTCTCTCACATGATCAAATTATTTTACCCACTGATGTTCTTTTTACCCACATGATGATGCACCCTTTTGCCCACATTCAATCCATCTGATCCTCCATGACACATGATTTGAGTTTGGGTTATGCATTGCTGCTATCTGACAGAGCTTTTGTCAACTTTTAGAAAATGTCATCTACCTCACCAGTGGTTTTATAAACAGTGGCGGAGCAGTTTCAAAGTAACTGGCGAAGCTCCTTGACTGCATCAGCATCTGTTTCTCATGGAGATTTTTGAATGGAAGCCACGTTGGTTAAAGTGGTCCAAGATGGCCAGATTCTTTTAAAATGGGGGTTAACAGTGGGGTTAGCGTTCAGTCGTCCACAGTGTTTCTTTACTCCAGTGTATTAGAAATAAATCTTTGAAAATATAAACAAACAACCCATGAAGTGCCATGATCACTATTTGTGTGTGGCTGCATGACCCCCACAGACATTTTCTCTCATTTTTCTCAACATTTCTATTTACACTCAGCCTGCTCTGGCATATATCAAGACAAGAGGTCACTAAATAAGTTCGGCCATCATAACAAATTATCCATAACCAAAACAGTTTGAGAGCAAATCAGCCATGACCCAACTGGCTCAACAGAACAGTGAAGCACAGTCTGCACAAACAAACAGCACATCTTTTACTAACAATTACCTGCAGGGGTCTGTGCTGGTTAAATTGCAGATTTTATTTTTGTGTTATAAGTGAATTCTGAATGAAGAATCAAAGAATGAAGATGAGATGGAGGATGTCAGCAGGAAGTGAAAATGTCAGAGGAAAAAAAAGAGTGGGAGGAAGCGGGAGACTGAGAGATCTTTGAGACTGCACAATATCTGCTTTCTGTTTGTCTCATCAGTGTAGCCCATCATGAGACTGGAGAAGGACTCCATTGTGCAACCATCCAGTGAGGGTTTTCTGTCCAGAGCTGTGGAGGGACAGTTAGTGGCGAGACCATGCTGTGGAGAGCTGCAGAAAGACAACTTATCAAGGTCGCTCTTCTGACCTCAGTTTCCTGCTCAACAGAATGACCAATTGTCTGATCAGGCTTGCATTCTAATTACTCTTCTCACACCAAGACACTTCTTACTTCCCTAGCAGTGCTTTTCATTGCGATTTGCTTCACAAACCTCTCATTTATTCTAGTATTTAATTCCTCATTAGCATTTTGCTCCTTGCCTTCCCTTTCTTATAGTGAAGGATGTATGTCTCCTCCCTCACCTCTTCTTTTCTCTCTACATCTTTATTTATCAAGTTTATCTGACCACAAACCAACACAAGCCAGCTTTCCCTCACTGCTCACGCCTATGTCGCTCCCTGTGTCTGCAATAGTTGGTCAAGACAGCGATTCCATGGCTTCCCTGTGCTTGTATGTCAGTCACATGAAACACTTTAAGTTAAAAAATTATGGAGTCAACTTGTTGCCTATTTATTTTAAAACCCACAGGCTGATCTACACAAGGTTACATGGAGATGACTCTGGATTAAATAGGCTCTATTATGCCCTAAAATTAGAAGCCAGTGCTGTATGGTTGCTTTGGTCAGCACAGTTTGAATATGGTTAGCACTGTTGCCTACAGCAAGAAGGTTCTGTGTCTGAACACTGTGAAAGACAGGGCCTTTGTCTCCCACCAAAAACAGGATGGCTTAATTCTCCTTCATAATGTGTTTGACCAAGGCACTGGCTTGGAGCTGAAGATGGTCCCTGCATACAGCTGCTCACTGCTCCGGATACTTAACGTGAGTTAAATACACAGACTGGATTTCCCAACAGGGATCAATAAAGGATCTTTTTTAGCATGCATGTTTTGTATATGTATAGCCATAGATCAAAAGTCATGGCTACACTGTATGTTTTTCCATACTGGATTACAGCAGTTATTTCAGGCAGAGAATTCAAAAAAACTGTTTGCTTTTCAAAAATAGAGCATCTTCTTAGTGGTTTCTGGTTTCTGGGTTCAGCTGAGTTCTCCAGAGGAGATGCTGGTTTATTTGCCTGTAGCCTTCTCTCCCTATTGTATCAAAGGTAAACTATGTAACAATGTTTGCGTGTATGTGAGTGTGAATACTTGTGTTTGGCAGTGAAAGTGTGTGTTTGACTTAGCCGGGATGTTAGAGTTAATGCCCTGGCTGTGTGAGTGCTAACCCACATTAGGTCATGTGGCTGTGAATGGACTCTGAATGCCCAGAGACACTCTCACACTTGCATCCACCAAAAGCAAAAGCGTGAAAGAATGTAGAGAATTTGTGGCTTTGGCATCTTCCACCATCTTTGGAAGGTCTTCTTTGTGTTATTTATTGGTAGCATGTCAAAACCGTCTCCATTGTACTGTAGTTCTGCAGAGAGCACTAACCTCTATTTATAAACAAAGAAAAAAAAGTATGTGTTACTGTCCCATTGTATTAAACCAACTATCTTTTCCAAGTGGACCTTGGAAAATGCAATTTTGGACCTTGTGGGCCCTATCTTAATGAATGGGAAATTGCTGCTTTATGGGAGTGCTGAAACGTGAGGCTCTGCATAAACCAGAAAACCCATTAATTGTCTCCAGAGAAGCTAATGTTTTTTCCATTCTCTGTTTTTCCGAGTCAAAGTGTGGAGACATCACGTTTGCAGGCAGCAGACTCTGCTCTGCTTCGCAAATATGCAGGCTCTACAGTAGCCCGTTCTCATGTCATTGTGCCAAATGTGGGTGAATAGGACACAAAGCTACACAAGCTCAGGCAGGTTTGCACGTACAGCAAATTCAAGGTAAGAACAGGTCGCAAAAAAATGCCACTACATTCCAGAGATGGTGCTTGTTTATTCAAGCCTTAAAATCTGCAATACAGCCCAGAATAATCCTTTGCAGTATTACAGAAATTGAGAAATAGCTTGCATGGACTGTTGCTATTGATTTCCTGCAATCAAGAATTCCAAACAGAGCAGAAAACAATGCTTTTCTTGTTCCAGTTCTTTTACCAAAATGTATGTATCAGCACAGGTTTAATACAGATGAAATCATTTTACTTCGTGTAGGAACACACATAAAAAAGAAAGCTGAGCTGATACTGATAAAGCATTAAACAATCAGATATAAGCACAAAACAGTTTGGCATTTTAGCTTCTAATGAGGCTTTTTTTTCTCCTTCATACTATGGCCTTGTGGGATTGCTTGTAAAGCCATGTGTTGTACTGAACAGAGGAAGTAGGGTCTGACCTAAGAGGCCTTGTTTGACCATGAGAACCAATGCAAAGCCTCCTGGGATATTTGGCCTGTGTTATCTCAACTGTTATGATTCCCATGAACCTAAAAGGCCAGTTTATAATAGAAAAAAGCAGCTGTGTGATATCTAAGTAAAGCTTGGCTGATGGTTTCCTGATCTTGCACAAAAAGGATGAAAATGTTCTCATGGAGTTAAAATTCAAATATGCATATTTAGGATTATCAAACAGCATTATTATGACTTAGTAGCAGCTAGGTATGTTCATGCTGGTAATTTCGTCACAAGGCTCCACAGGCAGATGTTTGTATATTATTAAGACATAATTATCAGAGCAGGAACAGCAATGAACTAACAACCCTGGAAATTATTTTTTAATAATGGCCAGATTAGTAGGAACATTGCCTGCTCAAATTGAGTGGAATCTCTCCACTAGCTGATGAATGTCCAATATTAAATTAAATGTTCTTCTGGTTTTGTTTACCCATCAAAAAAAAAAAAAGAAGCGACATTAATCACATTCATTCTTTGTCAGACTGCAGGCTAAACAGACCCCACACTTCACTTCCTGCCCCAGACCTGACAGGTTAATAGGAAGAGCCTGCATTTGTGTCTATATATGTATCTCAGCTGACATGAGAGGGGTCCCTCTTTAGTAAAGGCAACATAAAATTATAAACTGGTACATGCTATTTTCCTGGATCTGCAGCAGATTGACTTTTAATCACCATCTGGTTCAGTGACAGATGCTGCTGGGCACCTGCCCAACACATTACTAAAGTATTTTATACTGCCCACCGTTTCAGATTCGTTTGATGAGCCTCTGCAAAATCGCATTAGATAGTTAAACTCTTTCCCCCTAAAGGCATTTATGACGTTGCACTTTCTGTTTCTCTGAAACATGGAACCCAGAAACTGTGAGTTGCACGAACAGCTCGGTGAGTCAGTTCTCTGGCATTCATCTAGAATCCAGAGTAAATCATCAACATTCGTTTTGTTATCTGTCACCTGATATCCCAATATTCTGATCCAAGTTTGCTTTCTCTTGAACAAAAACTGCAGAAGCCAAGTTGCTTGCTGTAAAATGTAAAAACTGTCAAATGATGCATTTGAATTTCCTGTTTCCAAGTGACACTATTTCACAATGATTTGGATCTACATAATCGTCAGCAGCAGATTGATGTACAAGGTAAAACAGCATCTCTCTTATTCTGAACTAGCTGAAAAGTAAATAGCAAGAAAATCTTATGCACTGACAGAACTAAAACAAAAAACAACAAAAAAAAGAAAGAAAGAGAAAGAAATTGGAGGTTTCTATACATTTAGCTGTTTAAAAGAACAAAACGAAACAAAACAAAATAAACAAGAGTCACCTGGTCCTACAGGAAAATGAGACGCTCTACTGCCTCTACTTGTACTACTTCTTGTTACTTCTTCTTTCCTGGAAAGACACTGCGTTCACCATCCTGCCTACATCCTGAACAACCTGTATACCCAGTAACTGTTAATAGATTTTACCAGTATTTTGATGGTCAAAACAAAAATGTAAAGAGAGCAAAAAATATCAAATTAATCCTAATAGAGCAAATTAATGATGTGACATCTTAAACTTCTTATAAAGTAGACAGTGCATGTTGAGTAACAATGTAGACTTTCATCTAGGAGCTCTCATATGAGCTTGTGTATGCCAACACAAAAGAATTACATGGCTGAGGAGTTTGGCAAATTTTACCACATAGTCCATCTCAGCTATGTGGTCCCTTTTATTTACTAAAGGGATAATTACAACATGGATGATGGGTGTGTGGGATTAGTGAACATGATTTCATACTCACAGCGGCACCAGGAACCCCCAGTGAGGACCAGAAATAAAATTCCCAACTAAACTTTTAATTAGCAGGAAATGTGTTTTGTGTCCACTTTGTTAGACTGGGCCACCCTGTAAGTGTGTGATGCTTCAACAGATCTGCCCTAGATCATCTTGTGTGCCAAGTTCATGAATATTGTTTATGGCAACTGACACTAACAGAGTCTGACTTGCTATAAGCAGAGTGTGGGTGGCAGCCATTCTTTATACTTTAACGTTTGAAAGTGAAGTCGTTTTAAAAGTACCCTCTAATGGTAGACAGACTGTAGCAATCCTCCTGAAGCGGCCTTACCTCTGTGCTCGGTGAACGGCGTTCCTCTAAAGCCATTAAAGTAGCAGTGGTGACACGCTTACAAAAGGAGGCAGTCAAATTTGCCTAATTGTCAGTATTTACACTAAAATGGCTCAGCTTACAAGAGGGAGAGTTCCATTTTAAATGTTAGCTATTTTAGGCTGACTAGTAAGTGCGTAATGACAGACAATTGTCCACATAGCTGAAAAATGAGGACTGGTTTATATCACAGGAAGATATTCAAATGGTGGCCAAATAAGCTGCTATTAACATATCTGCTTATAAGCTTGAATATACATTACATATGCATTTTTTCCTCTAAGCATTCTCCAAGTTACACCCACTACTCTAAGACACTTTTTTCTTTAAATCAATACAATCTCCCAAATAATTCGGAATAAAAAGCAGCATGACGGAACGGGCACCAAAATCATTATGTTTGCATCTGCATCAATGATCCTTTCCACCTTAGGACACTTGTAAGTATATAAATGATGCTCCTTCTTCCACACCTACTCCATACAGTGGGATATGTTCAGGAGACAACATGCCATATGATTAATGTGTTGGATTCATTGCTTCCTGTGTCCTCTCAACACCACTGGGAATGAACATGTGCTTAAAAGGGAATCAGCAGAAGAGCCAGATAACGCTCAGAAACGTTGCACCCTCAGATGATTTAAGTTCTCTTCACAAAGACGTTCTGTTTAACCATCTTGAATCACACAGTTTTAGAAACTATTATGTGAATAACTGGTTCATAAGAGCTCAGTATTTCCCATGTGAGTGCTCAGCAGTGAGCCTCAGTGACATTCCAACAAGAGACCTTGATAAACAGGCCAAGACAAACAGCACCCAGTAAGAACCATCTTTCTTTTCCTCTCCTCCCCTGTCCTTGATATCAGACATGATTGGTGAGTCTGGCTGCAGCAGGGAGCATGGGAAATCCCATTTGGGAGAATTCTTTATCTTTATATGGTCTGGTGCAGTTTCTCCTCTGAATTGATGAAACAAAGTGAATTTGTAAAGGCAAAGGTGAAGTGATCATTAGCTTATCTTGGTGCATATGCCACTCAGCATTTTTTTTTCCTTTGCTTGGTGAGCACAAGATTAAGTATACCATTAAACAATGCGTGTGGATGAGTTGGTACCACCTGTAAGGCCAGACCACAATAAGAGCAGAGCCCAGGTTAAATGAGGCAGGGAGCTATTAGCAAGATGTTATTCTTCATAAAGCAAAGGGGAGAGTAAATGTGTGCTCCATCTGCAGCCAGCTGCTTCGCCTCCTCTCACCTCTTACTGCAGACACATGGGGAATTACCTCATCGGGAACACGGCACTCTGTGTTGATACAGCCTCTGATTCTGGCCTGTAAATAGCTTTGTTGTCCTGGTTAAAGCTGGTTCTAAAAGATTCAACTTTGTGTTGAGTAAGAGCATGAGTCCCATTGTATTTAACAAAGTCCTGGAATGACTACAAGTCAGCCTTTCTGAAATGTTATCACACTTTCAATTTATCTTTTTTTATTATACCCCAGTTACACTGAACCATGCGTCTACAGCCACCATCTCACATGCCCATTTGTAATGAAAACAAATGAACCCACATTCATTTGTTTTATTACAGTGGACAGTAAAAGCCTCCTTTAAGCAATCGGACTCTGAAGAGTCACTGTAATGAAACTGAGATAGCTATGGCAGAGGATTAATTTAAAAAAAAAACAAAAAAAAAAAACCAACATGTTCCAGCAACTCAGGGAATTTACAATGATATTAACTAACCAATGAAAAATATAAATAAGAGCATGTAGAGTTTGAATTTTGAGAACGTCTTTATTGTCAGCATATTAAAAGAGGGGAAACAGTCATATAAAAATAAAGTGACTCTGAGGATTGTTCAGTCTGTAAATGGCTTCACATGAATGAATGTCAGATGTAACCAATAATATCTTTGCAGATTATGGGCTGTCGGCTGCCTGACTTCATGAGATCTGCAAAATGGTAGAAGTTTGCATCTAGCTCATTAATGCACGAGTGTGACTGGTGGAAAAATTGGACTTTTGGCTGTGCTGCCACAACTGGACAGGACAGACGTTTTGAAGCATTGTCAGTTCTGTTAACCTGAGAAGATTCGGTGGATCTCATCCTCACTCGGTCCTCTACACTCTTAGACAGTCCAGCTAGTTTCCTCCTCATGTTGACAAAGAGGCCTTTTCCCAGCCTGCGTTTTGAATTTGGCTTCACATCAGTAGGCTCGGGACAATCTGGCAAGTCCATCCAGTTCTGTATGAGATCTGCAAAACTGTTGTCACCCAAGACCAGAGGCTGGCGGTTGCGCCCTCTGGTCAATAAAGAGTTTGTCCAGTCCTCTGGGTCACTGACCTCAAATGATGTCCATGTCTCTAGACAAGCGTCAGAGGTGGATTTGGGGCGAATACGTCCGCTTGGTAATCTTTGTGTGCGCATGCAGGCTGACGAGGACACCCGCACATTCCTTGTTCTCCTTAGATATACTCCATCATCCTGCCATGACGCCTCGGAGTAGCCCGAATCAAACTCCAGACTCTTGTGACTGCTAGGGGAACCCATGCCCAGTCTGAACCCCAACCGGCTGCTCGAGTCATCGTCATCCTCCTCCAGAGGACTCGCCAGGCAGCAGGCAGAGTCGTAGGTACTGGCTGTGCTAGCATCAGACATCCGCAGACGTGCGCGCTGTTCTCGTTGCAATGCTCGCTGCTGACAAGCACGTGCCACTGCCGAGTGGTGGGCTAAGGCTGGGAGCTGAGCACTGATGGGAGCGAGGGGACGTCTGGCTGCAGGGCAGGTTTTCCGCAGGTGTTTTAAATCTTGCAGTGACCTCATCATATACTGCATCTGCTCCCGCAGGCAGTCACCTGAGTCATGTAAGCAAAGCTGCAAAGAAAAGACAAAAAGAGTGAAAATTGGGGAATTAATCGTACACCACGGAAGATGCATAAAGCCAACAAAAGCAGATGACTGGTGATTATTAAGCCTTTCTAATGTACTGCTGTGTAAAGGTAGGAATAATAAGAGTTCACAGGCATTGCTTTATGGGCAAGCTCAGACTTGCTTGAAGTACATTTCAACCTATGAAAGAACATCTTTGCCTATTGTAATCTTTAAGGTCAGCTGACCTGCTGTTCAAAGAGCGCGGCTATTCAGCGAGGCGATTTCAAAAACAAAGGATATATATCTGTCCGTTAATTTACTGAACCACACCAACAGCTAGAGTGAACGCCCTAATTTCACTGACTCAGAATGATTCAACTGACATCCCAGACAGATGTTATTCCAGAGATCTGTACTCATGCCTAAGCTCAACTATTTATCTGCACACTCAGACAATTCCAAAGCAAAGAGACTAACACAGAGCAAAGGGTCTCGCGGATTTCCATTTAGCTCCAGAGGTCCTGTCTCTTTAAGGGTGCAACATGCCTGCATATAAAATTCACCAATGTAACACTCCTGTTTCCTCTCTGACTCAGTGAGCTGATTGGCCAGAATCAGCCAGTGAACAGTGGTGGCTCACTCTCAAACTTAAACAGGGCATAAGAGATCATGTGACAGTGAGTATGATAGAGTTGAAGTAGGGGTGAAGGGGTGTAACAAAAGAAAAAAGAGGTCCCACTTCCTTAAAAAAATAAATAAATAAATAAATTTATATATATTTATATATGTGTGTGTGTGTGTGTGTGCCTCATTTAAGATTAAGATATGGAAGATCTAACAAAGTTCAGGGCAACGCTTTAACTTCTAGGGTATGCACAAGACCTCCAGCTAAGCATGCCTGAGTTGACACACAGGCGGGATGTGTAAGCACAACGAGCAGAGGAGAAAACCCTGACTCAATGCATGTTCATTCCTAGCTATAGAGAGGTCACATCCAACACCACTCAACACAACTGCAACTTATTTCCAGCATTCTTGTCAGTACAGTAACCTCTGAACCTGTATGACCCTTAACCTCCTAGTCTACAGCAGAATTTGACCGTGTTGCAAGATCTTTTGCTCCCATTTTGTTTTTTGTTTGTTGCAAGAACTTGAGGAAGTGCCAAAGGAGCATAGCAGGGAATTCAGCACATATAGGAAGTATCAAACAATTAAATGTCTTATCATGCAAATAATGAGCATCCCTGCTGAGCAAAACGGTGAATGTCTGTTAAACATTTAAACTTCGTTTTCCGTTTATGTGGGGACAGAACTCTAATCTTTGTTCAGACCAACCAGTGCTGTGTGCAAAATACACAATTTAAGTTGTTCCATATGTGGAAAGACTGAATTTTCTATTCAGAAGAAACTGAAATGGGTTCAACGTTTACTTTTCATTTTGATTAAAACAGCGTTCAGATTAACACAAAGCCCAAAATGTCTGGAATAAAAAAAAAAATAAAATAAAATAAAAAAACGATTAGGTTGTGTTCACGCAAATGAAATGAATAGAAAACAAACTTACCATCTCTTTTCCTTTCATCTGTAAAACTCAATACCTGCAAGAAAGAAAACGATGCAGTTAATTTAATGCAACACCGCAAAGACATGAAATCCCTTCATAAGAGGTAACATAACATAAAAGTATGCAGGAGTTTAGGCTACACAGCACTTACTTTTAATGTGACAGCCTCGTCCCATTAAGAGGAAAATGTCCCGGTTCGGTTAAAGGTGTCGCGGGATTTAGTGTCGCCAGTATGGAGTCGGTCCTCTTGGCTCCAGTCGCCTGATATGCTGAGTGAAAAATTTCAGCCCCCTTGGCCTCCTTTTAGAGCTCCGCGCTCAGCAGCCACTTACAACGACTGGTGTCTGAATGAGCCAATCAGGGCGCAGGAAGCCTACAGAGCTCATTTGCAAAACAGCAGGAAAAAAAATCACGATAGTTCTGTAGAATATTGTCTGATGTGGGGGGGGGGGTTAACCCCACAACTCAGTTCAGATTTTTATATAAATAAATCATCATCACATCAATTGTGCTCTCAGGTAATGTTGTAGAGTAAAAACCTTACAACATTAGAGATATACCCAAAGTACCTGAGAGTGAGCCCTTGCTGGTCCTTTAACATTGTAAATTAACTCAGTATGAAGCCATCAGCCTTGTAGAAATACGGAGTTTCTTTGTTTCTCTCTTAGAAAAAAACTTTCCCTTCATTTTACTTAATTTGTTTTGTTGAGTAGGTGTCACATCCCTGATGAACATCATTGCACATCATAAAATTACCCGTGTCTCGAAGTGCTTCCAGTGTGATCTGTCCTTATTGTTGGTTAAAGAACTCACAAAGTACAATTTCCAAAAGTAGAACTTCGAGAAGGTTTTCTTTTTGGTCAGAGGAAACTCAGAAAGTACATCTGAGAGGCTGAAATTGCCGTTTTATTGGTGACTTTCTGACTATAACTATTTCATATCCTTTATGATGCATTTGTATGTAATTAAACCCTTGTCAGCGTTTTTCATTTCCT
Source organism: Paratilapia polleni (assembly GCA_015106735.1). Lineage (NCBI taxonomy): Eukaryota > Metazoa > Chordata > Actinopteri > Cichliformes > Cichlidae > Paratilapia > Paratilapia polleni. The sequence goes on along the minus strand of VUQI01000359.1, from coordinate 4,292 downwards.
AGCCCTTTTTGTGTCCTACATGATTGTTTTAAACCAAACCTTGACACTCTTATTTTTTTTTTGGTTATTTGTAATTTTAGAAGATGAATGAAAGCTTGTTCCAGTGGTGGCTGATTGCTCCCTCATCCTCTGGTTTACAAACACAATAAATACCCAAATATAAATTTAACTCTATGCCACTATGCGTTACCTTGACAGTCGTTTGGTACTCCACCTTCCATTCACATTAATGTATATGCAAATCTGATGGGCTAAGACATGCACTAATTCCTTGCTCTTGGGGAATGATCCTGATGGCCCACTGTTCAGGTGCAGATTAGTGTTCACAGCAAGCCTCAGCAACAGCGGAGCCAGTTTACCTGTTCTTGGAAACTAGGCTTTGCACATCTATCCATCAACCTATTTTCTCTTTAGGACTGTTTTTTTGGTGTGACATTTGACCTTCCATAAAGAAAGAAAAAGCAAATTTTCCTTGCCCATCTAATTCCCTGATGCTTCATTATATAAACTACTGTCTAAGTGCAGCCTGTAGGTTCTTAAGAACTCCAAGCTTTTAGTTAGGAATACTCCCATTAACAGTGGTTCCCCCAAAAAGCCCTTTTGTGTACAGCCCACACATTTTACAGGATGAATTAAATAATTACTTACACTGAGTTTTAAATGGAACTGTGATTATTTGTCTACTTGGTACTCAAGCAAATCTATCTCCATGAAGGCCAGAGATGAACTATTATCTTCATTATAATCACGCCGTTGCTGGCATTCAGTTTTCTCTTGACATTACAATCACAAATATTTTAGGATTCATGGTCATTGTGGCAGCTGCTCAAGTAACTGAGTCAGAGACACAAAAGATAAACTTTTATTTCAACTCTTGTGTCCAGCCTGAGTTCTAAGTTCTCGTGCTCTGAACCCTAGCTCCATATAGATGCTTGAAGATCAAATATTGTACTTTGCTTGTGGATAAGGGGGACAATTATTAATTTTACCAGATGTCGATTGAAGTGGTGAATCAAAGCTGAAACGCATTACGATACGATAATCAAAAATGCGTGCTAAAAATGGCTTAAACTGGCACATAAAACATCACAGCATACATACAGTACACACACAACATTTTCTTTCAGGCTTTAGGAAATGTATGTTTACTCTTAAGATTTAAAAGGTTGTTTCACTTCTGGGTGCAACAAAAATTGTTATACTGCCTTAATATGTAATTTTTTTTATTATTATTACAGCGCAATCAAAGGTGATTGTCAGTAATTCTGCTCCAAGGATAATTTCTAAAACTCAAGCTGATAAATTCAAATAGCTTGTTTTTTTGTGTGTGTGACACAGAAACAACTCAGAAACCCAGAAAATATTAAATTCTGAGATGCTGAAATCAGTCAGTTTTGGTGATACCTGTGTATAATTTAACAAAATACAGCAAATGTGTGCGTGTATTTTTAATTATTTCCTGGCCTTTCTTCCTGTCTTCAGTGGTTTGTTTAACCTACACATTTACAATCCTTTTGTGGTTCCTTTTAATTTCTGCAGAGGAATAATGGCCGATTGTAAATCACTGGATCGGAGTGTGAACAAAATGCCCAAATGTAAATGTAATGATCAGTCATTTAACACCTCACCTGCCATTTACATTTAGTGAATGGATGCCTATGTGAATCTGAATGGCTCAGAAGAATGCATCAGTTCATCCAAACAGTTTGGGAGCAATCCAGATGTGACCCACTGTTCAGGTGCAGATTTCTCTTCACACCAAGTCCAATATTAGCATATGAGCACTTGTAGCATGTCCTGACCTCACGAACCAACATGTCCCCTTCAGTCAGATAAACATGTAAAATAAAACATTTGAAATAACTGGTAATGACACAAAAACCTTGACATTATATCTGTTGATTAAGGGGGTTGATGTGTGCCTGGGATGTCAGGCTGCCAGAGACTTCATTTATAGAACTGCAGCGCCCTCTGGAGAAACTACTTCAGAAGGGAAACTGGCTGAAATGAAATCACTTTACAAAGAACCTACAGATTTCATCATCTTGTTTATCAAGAATGACCAACACAACAGGTGAGGCTGCAGAATACAAACAAAACTGTTACACTGATTTTTCCACATCCAGCCAATCGCATTCTTGCATTACCACCCCTGTCACTGATATAACAGCAATGCAGACTTTAACTCTAAAAGCTATATTGCAAATAAAGTGACAATGTTTACTATGTCTACGCTTCATAGGACATAAAAAGTCTAATAAGCTCTGTCACAACTTCCACCTGAAGGATCATTTCAGCCTGAAGTCTCAGCTTGGGGGAAGACTATATTTTCAGTACTCTGTGATCTAATGTAAACTTCTTGTTCACTCACCTTATCAGTCTCGTGATAAAAATGGTAAACTCTACCAATAGCTCAGACATTTTCATGTACAGGTAAACCAACTGTAGCAGCTATCGTTTGCCAAACAGAAAATCTAACTGGTGAAGTGTTACAGGAAGCAAATTGTCAAATAGCAGATGTCATGTGGTTTTTAAGAGACTGAACACATTTCTGTACAATGTAAACCTTTGTTCTAACACAAAGTGTCATCTGCTTTTGTATTCTTGCATGCAGAAGCTACAGTCTATGCATCCAAGACAAGAGTCCAACACAATGCACAACATACGGAATGGCGCAAATTTCCTTGTTGTATGTGTCTGCAGTTTCATGTAGTCTTCAATCATTTATTTTTAATCTGTCTCAGAACAAGTATTCATAGTCTTGGGGCACCTAAAGAGAATTGACAGGATGGGCTTGTGGGAATGGTGGGGCGCCGCAACACATTGTCATTAAGCCAAGCATCATTAATTAGTCTTATGTGTAATGTAGTCTTAGACCATGAACAGCGCTTCACCCACTTAATATGCTCCTAAATACACCATCAGTCTCACAGTTTGTTCATATATCCTCTCCTCAGATGTCTTACTGTTTCTGTAAGATTTACTGACCAAGAAAGTTAAATAGTGTACAATGATTTTTTGGTCAGCTACTGTGTCGATGCATGTGTCCACCAGATGGCAGTCTCAGTGTTTTGAAATCTGTACCCACTTCCTGGATCAAACAAAAGATATTAATGAAGCAACAAAGAACTGTTTATAGCAGGTCTGTTACTTTCAAATTAAGAAATAACAGGCTTGCTGCTATAAATGAAAAGTTAAATTAGTGAGCAGTAAAACAAACAATAACCTCATATTTATTACAATTTACTCCACAGGTTATAGCTGGTCTAATATGAGGTATAGTTTATGATGGGTAATGTTGGCTAACAATAGATATATTAATGTTTTGTGACATTTTGGACTGTTGTATACATTAATGTGCAAAAGTCTTAATCCACCCCTTGTTTCTTCATATTTTGTTAGGAAAATGGGAAACAGGTGCAGCAATTTTTTTTTTTTTTTTAAACATATGCAAACATACAAGGAAATACAGTGTAGAGTATGACCACCTTTATTCTTCAAACACAGCCTGAACTCTAGACAAGCTTTCTTGTAATTTCTTTAAGTAGTCTTCAGGAATAGTTCTCCAGGCTTCTTGAAGGACATTCAAAGCTCTTCTTTGGATGTTGGCTGCCTTTTGTTCTGTTCTGTCAAGATGATCCCACACTGCTTCAATAATGTTGAGGTCTAGACTTTTTGGGATCATTGTCATGGTAAAAAAAATAAAGCAGTTGATAAATCAGACACTTTCCAGACACTTTTTAAAAATCTGACAGTATTTTTCTGCGTTCATAATTCCATTAATTTTGACAAGATCTCCAACACCACTGGCTGAAATGCAGCTCCAAACCATGACAGAGCCTCCACTGTGTTTTACAGATGGCTGCAGACACTCACTGTTGTTCCTCTCTCCTGACCTCCTCCGTACATATTGACGATGATTTAAACCAAAAATTTCAGATTTGGATTCATCACTCCATAAGACCTGTTACCACTGATTTCAGTCCAGTTCTTGTGTAATTTGGCATACCTCAGCCTTTTCTCCCTGTTTCCCTTCCTTATGAATGGCTTCTTGACAGCCACCCTTCCACTGACACCGTTTGATGAGGCTTCAGTGAACAGCAGATGGATCAACTGAAGAGCCAGATGAATCTCTCAGATATTTCTTAAGGACATCACTTTCAGATACTTTTCATCTGCTGTAGATATTTTTTTTTTTTTTTTTTTTTTTTAGGCTTGCCACTTCTTCCTTTGTCTTCCACTTGTCCAGTTTCCTCAAAATGTTTAAGGACACTGCACACATGCTGAGATAT
>VUQI01000357.1:0-10736 GCA_015106735.1 Paratilapia polleni | reverse complement strand
GATTTTTTAAGACTTTGTATGTGAGGAGAAGGATTTTAAATTCAATTCTGGATTTAACTTGTAGCCAATGAAGAGAAGCTAATATGGGGGAAATATGGTCTCTTTTTCTTGTCCCTGTCAGTTCTCTCGCTGCAGCATTCTGGATTAATTGAAGGCTTTTCAGGGAGCTTTTAGAACAACCTGATAATAATGAATTACAATAGTCCAGCCTAGAAGTAATAAATGCATGAACTAGTTTTTCAGCATCACTCTTTAGGGAGCTGTTTTGAATATCAAATGTTGTCAAGATTTTGTCTGTGTAGAGCTAGATTGTGACATCACCATATATTTTGCAGGTCTCCAAATTTGCATTACTGTGTTCCTTCTAAGCAGAGCCTAAAAATGTTGCTACCCTACCAACTTTGCAAAGTGTTCTCATACTATAAGTTAAGCAAGTTGAAGGGAAAAATGTCACAATAAACTTGTCCAAGAGTTAATGTGTTTCACTAAGTTTATTACAAGAACTACTTTAAGGTGCTATTGTACTTTACTGTATTGTATTCATCTAATGTTTGATTCCAGCACTTGACTTTTTGCCTTTGTTGTTGCTGTCTTTCATATACAACCATGTTCTGATCACTCCTTATGCATTTATTTTCAACAGTTTATAGTATCACAAACTGCTGTGTGTTGAGCTTGATAAGAATTCTAACTAATGGATGTTATCAGTCAGACCTATTTTAACACACCACCATATTTGGTGTGGATACCCACTAAGGGGAGGAGTTTGAATGGGCATCCAGCAGGATATAAGTACGCATGTAACATCATGGATTATCAGACTGAAACCTCCAGTTGTAAGTCAGAGACTTGCGTTCGACTCTGCAGATCTACACACCGTCATCAGGTGAGGATCCACTGGAGTGAGTCTGGGAAATACAGGTTTACTCAGGCTTTTACACGACTTCTCTAAAATGAATAGATCTCATGTCATGTCCTTGTTTTTACATTTTTCACTCTGAAAAAATATGTACAAACTGAAACTTTGTTGCACATCTAATTTTTAATACTTTTCTATGGCAGTTTGACACATTTTTTCTCCGATGATTTCTTTTTCAGGTTGCACATATGGCCTCTCCAAAAAACATGGTGATACCTGCCCTGGGCAGACCCTTTACCTTGGGGATGCTGTATGATGCTCGAAAAGAAAAAACAGTCTCAGGTACCAAGTGATTTCTAAAAGTACTGTGATAATAAAGGATTCACAAAGATAGTTTAGACTAGCAAGGCTAGACCAGTGTTAGATTTGCTTATACAGTAGATTAGTATGACTGAGTAATTTAAAGCCAACAAAAAATACACCTTAGGCTAACTCAAGCCTAAGATTGGTGTGACACCCACTGACTAGTAGCTCTCAATAAATATTGTCATAACCTTTTTTTTTCCAGTCACAGGTTAATGATACTTTCCATTCTTTATAGGAATATCATTGTGGGATCAACAAACTGTAATGAAGAACAAAGAGAATACACCAAAACCATACAGTGAATTTAAAATAAGTTCATCAGATTCCCTTGAAGATAAATCTAAAATGTTGAATGTTGAAGCTTCACTCAAAGCTAGTTTCCTGGGTGGTCTCATTAGTCTTGAAGGAGCCGCTAAGTACCTGAATGATAGCAAGAAATCCAAGAATCACTGCAGGGTGACTCTTCAGTACAAGGCTACAACCACCTTCTCTCACTTGTCCCTGACTCGTCTTGAAGCTGCGAGCATGGGAAACATAGATAATGTGATTGGCTTGGCAACACATGTGGTCACAGGCATTGAATATGGAGCAAATGCCTTTTTTGTATTTGACAGTAAGAGGTTAGAGTCTAACCAGGTACAAGAGATCCAGGGCAGCATGGAAGCTGTGATAAAAAAGATTCCTAAATTAGAGGTTGAAGGGAAGGTCTCTGGGGAACTGACCGAGAAAGAAAAAGAACTTCTTGCCACTTTCTCCTGCAAATTCTACGGGGACTTCCTCCTTGATAGCAATCCTACAACATTTGATGAAGCAGTGAAGATCTACCAGCAACTTTCACTAAAACTAAGTGAAAAGAATTCTGTTCCAGTTAAGGTCTGGCTGACGCCACTGAAGAATTTTGATTCTAATGTTAATCAGCTGATCCATGAGATCTGCCCTGGGCTGTTAAAAAAGGTTGAGGATGCACTAGAAGAGCTAAGAGACACTGAAATTAGATGCCGTGATAGTTTGCAAGAAACAGTGGTAGGGAAATTCCCCCAGATTAAGGACAAGCTGGAGCGGTTTGAAGGCCTATGTAGTGTTTACACAGATTACCTTCAAAAGACCATGAAGGAAATATTTCCTTTGATCCGTGAAGGTAAAGAAGATGATAGCAAAGTAGAAAAACTGTTTGATGACAAGGCACCATTCAGTCATGGAAAACTAGGCACCTGGATGCATGACAAGGAGATAGAAATCACTACTATCAAGGTCTGTGGAGATTCAGACCCAGATAAGCTGCAGAAAATGGATAGATGGATGGATGCAGATATGAAGGAAAAAGACATCATCTCATGCATGTCACACTTGAATAAAAAGATTCTTGCTTCATGTGCAGAGCACACTCTTTGTTTTGTTTTCACCTCCCTGGAAAGTGCTGACCCCTACCTTGATGAGTTGGACAAGAGACTTCATACACATGAATTGCACAACACCAGTAATGTTAGTGCATCTAAACCAAACCAGTGGTACTTGTCAAATGAAGTGATATTCAAAATGAAAGAAAAAGCTCAAATCTTTCAGGAGATGGTCAAAGCCCTGAAGAATAGCAGCAAATTCAATTTCCTTATAGCAGCCATAGAAAATCCAAAATACAAAGGAGCAACCATCTACCATTACAAGGGCATCAATGTGGCCACTGAGGATTTTTCAAAGCCAGACATCCCTCCTGTGGAAACAGTCACAGACAAAGAAGATTTGATCTGGTGTAAGTTTTCCATGTTTTCAGTTTCAACCATCTAATAAGATAATTACAGAAACCTGATGTGAAATATTATATCACCGTCAATGTCTACATATGATGTCAGCGCTAAAATCAGCATTGATTCTTGGACGAATAGATGTGATCATTGTGTGCGCAATTGTAAATTGTTCTTAATGTGTTGACGACTTCTATTAACATATTGTGTTTTGGTGTCTCCATCAGATGCCCGTGAGCTCACCCTGAACCCAGACACAGCAAATGGCTACCTCAGTCTTTCTGAGGATAACAAAAAGGTAACTTGTGGACCTTGGAAGTATTATGATAAACTGGAAAGGTTTGGCGGAGAGAATTATCAGGTGCTGTGCAGGGAGGGGCTGAGTGGGCGCAGTTACTGGGAGGTAGAGTGGAGTGAGGCTGCTTATCTGGGTGTTGGTGTTGCATACAAAGGAATTTTAAGAAAACCGAGTGATGAAAGGTCCAGGCTTGGATTCAGTGATATGTCTTGGTATTTTGGCCGTAATGAAGAGCTCTGTGCATATCACAATGGTGTTAAAGTGTGGAGCGGTCCTATTCCACCTTCAGGCTGCAGTAAAATTGGAGTGTATCTGGATTGGTCTGGTGGTACTCTGACCTTCTACAAAGTGGCTTCACACAGATTAGAACACCTGCACACCTTCCATGCCAAGTTCACTGAAGCTCTTTACCCAGGATTTTACATATATTACAAGGGTAACTTTGCTTACCTGTGTCCAGTGGCGAGGTGAAAATAGTGATGACTGCTCCCCAACCTGGGTGACCTGCTGATGACTAACTCTGTGAGTCATTAATTGGCAAACCCACCATTTTGGACACACTATCAAATTTATAGGCTTTTGCAAAAACATAGCATTGTAGCACAGCAGTACAAATATAACAGCATTCAAATTTTTAAATTTAATTTTGATGAGTGCATTTTTTTTCTCCTAGCAACAAGTAGAAAACATGGCAAAGTATACTTACCCTTAATCAAGTAATTTTGGTTGTAACCCTAGACAATCATTCCCCATAGAGGAGTCAAATAAGAAAATTGTTTTTTCTGCCATTTGCTCTTTGGTTTACGTTGGTCTTTGTTTCTTGAATATTTCTTAAGTTTCATTTATTCTTGTGAGACTGGGTGGTGGACATCTTTGCAGCATGCCGGTTTTTGACATTTAGTCATTTCTTGTATTTGAATTTACTCATAATAATGATGCTCTAGTTGCATTTGCTTTAAAATGTCATCATTAAAAGCTTTTTCTCTGTAAAACAGCTACCTACAACTGGAACTGGGCTTGATGAGAGCAGTTTGAGTAAACCTAAATAATAAAGTTGCTGGCTTAAACCAAAATAATCAAGAGCTCTGTAGAGCTAAAGGGAACTGCAGAGCTGGACTTGATTGTGTTGATAGTGTTCATCACTACAAGCCACCACATTACCCAAAATCTTTTGACTATGTGTTTATTCAGAAATATTCATATTTTAAGGGCAAATCTAGTTTAGCTCCATTGGCAGCTATGGAGGTTAAAATGAATTAGAAGAAGCTGCTGCTCAGCCCAGACTGCTGTAGGTTCCTGTTCACAGCTTATAATCTTAAATAAATCTCTGTCCCTATAGAGAGAGCGAGAGAGAGAGATAGATTGTTGCATGATTTTGTTCTCAACAAATTCCACAATGTAAATCGGTATAGATTTTCAACTTGAAAATTTCATTCATCAAGATCCAATCTATGATTTAAGTGTTCCCTTAATTTTTTTAGCAGTACATTGAATGGCTTCAGCTAACAAAATCTGGTGATTGTTGTGATATCAAATAGCAAAAGCAAAAGTTGCCAAGTTTAAAATAAGAGCCCTGATTCCTTCTTCACACCAACATTCCAGCTGCACTGGTGTTTGATTCAGTTATGTGTGATTAGGCCTCTTCTCAGGAATTTGTAGGTGTGTACTGTCACACTCCTTTTTCAACAGCTACAACAATTTCATTGTCATTCTTGGTACACTGAGTTTGGGAACATTTAATTTCCAGCATAACTGCACCAGAATACAACCTGAGGAGAGGTCTAACCAAACTGTTTGTAAACTGAAGTAATCAGGAAAATGATGTAAAACCTTTTAGGTTGTGTTGTGTTTTGTGGCTTAATTATAGCATCTTGTTCCATGTATTACAAATTAAGAAACTCTCTTTCAAACTATCCATATGGTCAGAATGGCTATAATTGTTTGACCATAGATGTGAGATTGTTTTTTTTTTGCTTTTTTTCTTCTTCTTTTGAACAAGTATGTTGTACCACTCAGGATACCTGCACTGGTCTGTGTTTATAGGTGCTGGTGAAAAATAGAAAGCATACCAAGTTTGTACCTCAAGCTCACACCTTAATTGTTCTGTAGAGAGAGTCACTGTTAGACATTTCCTACATGTTGAAGATATCGCTCATGTTTGCGGAGCTGAAGCTCTCCTGTTTTAGAAGATCTGGAAATGTAGATGATGATGAGACATCATTATAACACCTGTTGGACATTTTTGCTCTCTTCCTGACTGGAATGTTCAATAAAGTGGAGTCCTGAGCAAACCGCTGTGTGCTGTCAGATTCTTTCATACTGTTTAACCCTTGTGCCCTCCTCAAATTTTGCACCCTTTGGACACCTTCAAGGCAAAAATGTACACGCACACAAAAACTGCTATTAAATCATCATACATCAATATTTTTTTCTGCTTTTTTACAATTTTTTTATTTATTTATTTATTTATTTTTATGAATCTCTTAAACAACTTCAGACCTGCTCAAAACTACCAAACATTCATTCATTTTCAGGATTTTAGCCCTTTAAATGCCAGTTTAACTATTTGAAATATTGCATTATTTAGTACAAAAAAACACAAAAATTGATTATTTTCCTTAAAATAAATAGTAGGGGGATGAAACTTTGGTGGTGATTAGCGTCTTGGATATGTCAAAGATTAGCAACAAAATTGATTTGATTACATTCATATTTTTTATATAGTGTCAGATTTCAAATTTTGCACCCTCTGGACACCTTCGAGGCAAAAATGTACACGCACAAAATCTGCAATAAAATCCTCATTCGCGCACCCACGTGTGCACACACTGATCATTTCAGGGGTGAAAAAAGGGCATCTTTCGAGGGATGTGTTTCATGTGTCTTTGACCTACTGTACTGTTAAAAATAACAAATGTTTTAGGATTTCTTATGTACTTAGCGTCCCATTAATCAGTACTTGTTTTTTTCTGTTTTCTTTGGAAGTGCTCACTAGACTTGTAATTCCAGTTCCTGGCATTCTGTGTCACCTTCTTTCCTGCCCCAGGTTCTGCCTCCTGTCAGTCCCATGTATTCACCTGCCCCTGCCCAGGTTTTTCCTCAGTCAGTGTATGCCTTTTTCCCTTTTACCTCTGCTAGATTATCTTTGTTCTACACTGTGTGATCAGCGTTTTCCAGCTTTTGTGTTTACGTCCTTTTCCTGATTTGGCCTTATTAATTAAGAAGTATACTGCGTATGCATGCATGATGGCAGATGAACTTTAAGAATCAAATGAGAAAAGGGCACATGGAAGGAAAACAGAATAGAATAGAATAGAATAGAATAGAATAGAATATAGTTTATTGCCATTTGCACAGGTACACTATATTGCCTAAAGTATTCACTTTAGGCAATATAGTGTGTTTGGCCCAGCTGAGGCTCTCTGAGATGTACAGGCCTAGGAACTTGTAACTGTCAGTCCGCTCTACCACGGTCCCCTTGATGTTGAGTGGCTGCAGAGGGTGGGCCCGTCTCCTAAAGTATGTTTTCTTGGCAGCCTTGATGGCTCTCTGGAGCTCATATCAGGCCTGCCTGTACTCTCCTGACTTGAAAGCTAAACACCGGTTTCTGACTTTGTTGCGTACATCAGCATTGAACCAGGGCTTCTGGTTGGGATATACATGGATGGTCCGGGTGTGGATGCACCTGGAGGTACACCAGTCAATATAGGTGCTCACAATGTCTGCATACTCGTGAAAATTGTCCGTGGCCTCCTTAAAAATTTTCATATCTGTGGCCTCCAGACAGCCCTGCAATTCTGCCAGTGCATCATCAGTCAACATCTTCACAGTCCTGACTGTGATTGGGTCTGCTTTAAGCCTCTTGGTGTAGGTGGACTGTAGCAGGATGGTGATCACATTTCCCAAAATGTGGCTTGGAGACAGCAGTATAAGCATTTCTAATGTTGCTGTAGCATTTATCCAGGGTGTTATTTCCCCCGGTGGGAAAATTAACAAACTGTTGGAATTTGGGGATGCTTTTCCGGAGATCACAGTGGTTAAAATCTCCTAAAACCACAATAGCAGCATCAGGATACACATTCTCATGTCTGCTGATTGTGTTATGCAGTTCTCTGAGTGCATTGTCGGGGGGATACACTACACTCAGTATAATGCACTGCAGCTCTCTGGGCAAATACAATGGTCTACACTACAGTAATATACTCGAAATCTTCGGAACTTTGATATTACCGTGTTGTCGGTGCTCCAGGATTGTTTAATGAGGATTGCTGTGCCTCCCCTGCAAGTTTTACCACATTCCGTAGCATTGTGGTCGGCCCTGTAAACAGTGTAGCCTGTCGGTGTTATGGTCTCGTCTGGGGTCCTTTGTCCGAGCCATGTCTCACAGAAACATAGAACAGAGCAGTCCTGGATGTACCTCTGTGTAGCCATCCGATTGAAAAGGTCGTCCATCTTGTTTGCCAGAGACTGTACGTTGGCGAAGAGTATGACTGGGAGAGTTAGCTGTCTTTTACTAACCAGATGGCGGACTCTTCGTACTGCTCCTCCCCGCCTGCCACGGTTCCGTGTCGGCCTCTGGGAGCTGGGAGATTCCTCCACTGTGGCCTGGCCTGGCATCACTTTGCAGTGGAGATGTAGCTCCGGAAAGGAGTGGAGGACATTTTTATCAGAACATCCTCTGTGACTCAGCTTCAATAGTTATAAAAGGGTCTCTTGGTCGCACTTAACATGAGCCCTGGCATACTGCACATGAGAAGACAGTAACAATTGCAAAGACAGTAACATTAATTTGACTCGGAGAGCTACGCTATGTCGCACACAAGGGAGCACCATCTTGAAAACAGATAATCAAAATAGATTGGCAGATGTACAACAGGTACAACAACACCTTTTATCTTTCCAGTCAATAATGTTTTTATTTTCACTTCACTGGATTCACTGTGTTTCTCAGTTTTCTTCTCAAAATGTTGTATATGAAGCTTTGCTTTTCTGAGTTAATTTCCAAAATGTCACAGACATCACATACTGTAAAAGCCTGATATAACAAAAGTCAGTGGAAATCAAAGTCATTAACCTTTTTAGGGCTGGATTCAAAATCATACCAAAAATTAAACTAAAGATTTTTCAACTGTTCCTAAATTTTTGGCATATTTGCCTCATCATTACATTCTAGATTTACTTGCTTAGTTACTTCTAAGTTAGCAGGTGTTTAATTTAGTATGTGTATGTAGTGAAATATTTTTTGTAAATTTTTATCATGCCATATCAAAATAGGTACACTTTTTCTATTCTAAAAGGGAAGTGACAGAGGAATGTTTTGAAAGAGAGAAAATAACAGTTATTTTTAAAATACTGATTATGCCAGTTACTAACCTGGGTAGAGGGCGGCATGGTGATGTGGTCGTTAGCACTGTCGCCTGACAACAAGCAGGTCCTGGGTTCAAATGCACCATCTGACCCTGGCCTTTCTGTGTTGAGTTTGCATGTTCTCTCTGGGTATTCTGGCTTCCTCCCACAGTCCAAAGACGTGGGAGGAGGTTAGGTCATTTGGTGATTCTAAATTGGCCATAGGTGTGAATGGTTGTTGTCTCTCTGTGTTGGCCCTGTGACAGACTGGCGACCTGTCCAGGGTGTACCCTGCCTCTTGCCCTATGATAGCTGGGATAGGCCCCAGCCCCCCCGCGACACTGACATAGATTATCATACATACCCATTTTCTTCCACTTATCCATCTGTTGAGTCAATTATTCTTTCCATCACAGGGCCATTGTTATGTCATGGTCTCTCATATCTATAAAATTAAAAGGGCACAGCTGAATTACCCGGTTGAGCACTGTGTGACATGGTTGACTGTCAATATCTACACAGGTATTAAAAGTATTAATGAAAAACTAAGTTGGTGTATTAGCAAAACTTCAGTTAACCAAGTGACCTCTCAATAGTTCAACTTGACAGTTTTATTAAACTGGACATGGCAGGAGTTCCCCTCTCCATCATCAAGGCTTTCATTGCTAATGTGCTGAAGGAGTTATTAAAAACCTTTTCACACTGCACTCTTACTCTTCTACATCACACACGTTGGCCAAGGGGGTTAGTGAGGAAAGTAAGAGTAAGATGAAACTTATCTTTTACGATAATAAATCATGGAAGCTTGTTTATTTGCTAATGCTAGCTCTGTTTCCACAAAAGGCACAAATGGTAACTGATGTCAGAGCAGTGAAAGCAGAGCCAGCGGCAGCTTGTCTAGCACATTTGTCTCCCATCAGTTTCCTGTCAAAGACCTGGAGAACCAGTGGAGAACAAATGAATTCTGACAAATTTATTTCTCACTGGCAGCCGCTGTTTCTCCTTGTCCTCGTTTGTTCCTCTTCTCTTTGATGCCCAATAGGCTAATAATTGTAAGGCTCTGTCTTTTCTCTCACTCTCTCTCTCTCTCCTCTCTGTATGTGTGTATGTGTATGGCTTAACCCTAGTCTTGTGTTTCAGGGGCAGCATTCCTCCAGGGGTCCCTGCCCTCTGGGCTCATGCACCTGGAGGTGGATTATTCTCCTCACGTGTGAGCAGTTGGTCATCGCCACCTCCTACTTAAGGCTGAAGAAATCCTCCAGCCAATGCCAGATCGTTGCACTAACTGTGGGAGTGTGGTCCAGCTCCTCATGCTCTGTTTGTTTGCTCAAGTTTTGCCTTTGCCTTGCTGTTCTGGGAATCACCCTTCTCTCTTCTGTGCAGAAGCCCTTGTGGAGAGATGGTTATGGAGAGAATTCTGTGGGAAAGAAATCTGTGGACTTACCTGTTTGCCTGGCCTTCGATCTCACTGCAAAATAATCCTTGTCTTAATACCTGTGACCTCACTACTGACAATAAATCTGTTGAACTTTTTATCCAGAGTCCAGCATTTGAGTTCTTCTAAATTCCTTTGTTACGAACAGAACGATCTGGCCAGCCAATGGACTCAGCGGACTCAGATCCTGTTCAGTGGGCTTTCGCCAAAATAGCAATATTACACTTATCCATATTGGTCAGAATTGATAAACTGTGATGGGAAAAATTGGAATCTTTTAATGTTTTATTCTACAGTCAGCATTAAAATAGGTAGATTAAATAATCATAGCTTCATAGATTTTCAAGAAGGTTCCCGATAGTCTTTCTTAGCAGACAATTCTGGAATAAGATTGGAAAAAAAGAAAACAAGTAAACCTTGTGTAAGGCGTAACTTAACTCTAGGCTGAAAATAAGGATTTCACTGACTGGATATATATACATTGTATACAGTGCCTTGAAAAAGTATTCATACCCCTTGAACTTTATTTTATTGGGATTTTATGTGATAGACCAACACAAAGTAGTGCATAATTGTGAAGTGGAAGGTAAATGATACATGGTGTTCAAAATTTTTTGCAAATAAAAATCTGAAAAGTGTGGCGTGTATTAGTATTCAGCCCCCTTTACTCTGATACCCCAAAATAAAATCCAG
>VUQI01000356.1:0-20951 GCA_015106735.1 Paratilapia polleni | reverse complement strand
AAAAAAAAAAAACTCCCTTTTTTTAAAAAAAAAAAAAAAAAAAAGCTCATTTAGGGACTTTAAACCATGCAAAAGAAAATTGTTTTTATTCAACAATATGCTCACAAAAATATGCCTGAAACATTGTGCATGCTTTGTAATAAAATGCAAATTCACCTCACCTATTCACCCCTGTCAGGTTGAACATGTTTTCTGAGAAATGTGGGGAGGGCTTGCGGCAGCAAAGGCAACGAGGCTTGTGTAAAGTACTTAACAGTAAACATTGTACCTACAAGCTCAGAGATGCCTTCTGCAGTGAGAAAAATATTTCTAAATCCCACCTTTACTCTAGTTCTTTCTGTAAGATGAATGAGAAAATAAAGATGTGTCTAGTAAAATTGAGTCTGTAATGGCAGTAAAATGTCAAATATACTTTGAATGCACCTTCTGTGTGGATAATGCATTAGCTTCTATAGTGTAATTCCCTAACTGGTGCAGATTAAGACAAGAAAGGGTGCTTATTCATTGCCTTCAAGTACAAACCTGCCCAGTCAATTGGTTTTCTCACTCTCTCTACTTACTCCAATCCCTTGTTCTACCTCTGCCTCCCTTAGGCAGGAAAATGTTTCGGAGCAGTCATATTTAATCAACATCTTCATGGACAACACAGGGATTTCAAGTCCTCCGCTGCAAAAGGTTTGGGTGTCACAATCAGAATAATTGTCTCAGATACCCTGATTCATTCTCCTTAAACATTACACAAAAGACAATGCCTCTGACTTGCATTGCAGCTGATGTGTGAAAATGAAGTGAATTTTGATTATGTGTTTTGCATGGCGTGATATCACATTATGTTAATAATTTTCTTTGTAGGTTACAAGAAGACACTTCTGTCATGTTTCACATTTCATTGGTTATGACAGAGGAAGAATAATGTGTCTGTCTGGGCGAGCTCCCGCTGTTCCACTGAGTACATGCAGTGTTTCTCTTTGAAAGCAAATGGCACTAGGAAGTAAGAGAGGTGGAACAACAACATCCAACATTCCCTATTATAGATTCACCATGTTAACATTAATACTGTATAGTGTGATTCACGGTGACCCTTTTTATTGATTCAATTCGACAAGACAGGCTCCCAAAAAAAGTCACTGATGGGAAAACAGGTTTTAGCTTCCTCAGTATCCCACACATTTCAAAAAGCCCTATGCTTATGGTGTGCTGAGGTGTAATCTGAAAGGGCGGGCAGAGGTCAAAATCAACAACAAAAGCAATTACATTCATAAAGTGTAATTAATGGTTTGGCTCTGAGCAAGTTGGAAAAGTAACTACATGTCCTCTCAGACTTTGTGTGGGCTTCATGACAAGCTGCCTCCCTGTTTAAGTACCTTTCATCCCTTTTCTCCTGCTGGCTTCAGTGTGTGGATTAGAGTCATGGATTCATGCATAAACATAAATGTTATCCCAGAGGAGTATTCATTTCCTCTGGCGTGGACACTATAAATCACCTTGGGCCAAAGTAAAGAGTCTGCAGTCTACAAACTGGCGGCAGTAACTTTAGTCCAAACTTTTTTCATGATGCATCCAGCATCTTTCTTCCTGTACCTTCACAACCTGATCAAGCATTCAAGTTAAGTAAAAAAGTTTTAAATCACATGTGCAGTTTTGCAATCAGAAGCCGCTCATTAATTGTTTTCCTTTTTGCCTCTATCAAAATTGCAGGGAAATAAGACGCCACAGTGGGGCAGATTCTGTGTTTTGAAGTTGTGGGAGTTTCAGGGTCTTTCATCATCAATTTAGCACAATTTACTTTGGTCGACAACAGTGGAAAAAGCTAATCAAGAGGATGTGTGTGCACGCAACAGAAGGAACAAGATAGCAGAGGAAGGGGGAGGACTTTTCCAGACAGTTTTCTGTTTGCTATCTAACTCAGGAACAACTTTAGAAGGCCTTATTTCCCCTTTTTTCATCCGTTTCCTTCTCTGCTGAGAGATGAGGATGAGTCAAGGCTCCTGCCTCACACTGAGAGAAGCTATCCACCTCCAGATAAGGCCACAGCTGACTGGAAAGCCACAAGTGCAGGTATCAACATGTCACTGAACCTTGGAGCCCAATGAAGGAACTTTAGTTATAAGTTAGTTTTTCTTGCAAACTCATTAAAAAAAAATCAATACAATAACCACAGGGATAATAAAGTAGATGCAAATTCAGTGACCTGCTTGATTTTACAATTCCTGAGCAAATACTTTCATTGCTTTGAAACAGTTGTGAGGGGTAAAGGCCATAACAGGCCTTTGATTTGAAAGTGGTTCTAGTTGTAATTGAGCTGGAGTTTATATGGTAGAAGGACAAAGCTGCCGTTGGCCGGACTCCCCTATGGCACATGAGTAGACTAGACAAGTAATGTCTGCACCCCTTTTCCTGCAGTAACCATGGTAACAGTGGCAGGCAGGGGCATCCTCATCACCAGGGGGCAGTGTGGGCAGCGCAGCATGTTGTTGCCCTTACTGCCTACCCTGGTGTCTCATCTTGCACACACTCACACAAACATGTGCCACACAGTCAAACAAAAATAAATTAAAATGGACACAAACACACAGCCATGAACATATGACACACACACACACACAGAGTCATCTGCTCCTGACAGCTGCCCCTTGGCGTCTAACAGAAGCCCCCCTCCTACTCTGCCTCTCTCTCCTGCTCCCTTTTGTTGCTCACTTATTGTTGAGTTTCCACCAAAGAAAAACGCACATCCTCCCATGACACCGGCTAATTGATTATTGATGGTGCCAGGCTAAACTGACTTATATTCAAATGGATGTGAAAAGAGAAAGTGGTATAGACAATGCATTCAGTGCCTTTCATGCAAAAGAAGTAAGTCAAGGTATTTGTATGTAAAGCTTGAGGTCTTTCTTGTCTCTCATTTTGTAGCTGCTGTAGTTTGATAAGCTGCTCAGGCTACACTGGGCAACCTTGGAAGCAGTTTGAGGACTAAGGCGAATGAGGAGGAGGAATGTAGGTAGTGATCTGGAAATGAGTTACCAGCCAACAGTGTTTGGAGAAAAAAAAAAAAAGAAAGAAAAAAAAAATCATAAGAGCCTTGATGGCTTGCTGGGGTGACAGTCTGACTTCCAGCCGGTGTGAAGATCAGTGACAAACAAACAGCCAGACTTGTTGTTCTGCGGCTACCTATGCCAGGATTCCTGCCCTTATCACTGGCATCGCGTAATTTTGTTACACGTGGTAAATATAGGATGGTTTGTGACAGCAGAGATCAGATAAAGAGTGAGAGTGCCTGGGCAGGGGAATGTGAAAATGGGGCTGAATGCCTAAACAGGCTGTTGTGTGAAGGAGAGAGAGACTGATGATTGTGGCAGGCAGATTGAGGCACTAAAGAATGTCAGAGGCAAGGGATCCTGTCCCATGGAAATGTGTCATGAAGTCAGTTCTATTAACATCTTAATAAAGGCTTCCCAGGCTCTGGAGAGCCCTCGTGAGCAGACTGCCTTCTCCTCTCGCATAGGGGCCCAAAGCTGCTGCTGCTGCAGCATGTCAACGAGAGAACGTTTAAGTTCTGCCAGTATTGCATTGTAAGAGTATTAGGCTTCCCAGAGGAGCAGCCTAAATGCCTACCCACAAACATGCTCCACTAAATTCCTTTATTCCCCTTTCCCTCTACTTTCATTTACTGTCCATTTCTCCATCTGTTGGATTTAGTGGCCCTACAAAAGGCTTTGTTTCAACAAGCTGGCAAGCTTTTGGGACAGCAGAGTGCACACTGGGGTTCATTGCTAACTTGCTACAGTCAATAGGGAGAGCAGGATCTGGACTGGCCACGGCTGCATGGCAGAGGGACGACTGTTAACCATTCCCTCTTGGTCCTCTGATGAGACTGGCTGGAGCCTGTCTGGAAGCTGTGGACACACACAAACACAGCCTACGTCTTGCTTAAAAAAAAAAAAACACAACAGCCTGACAGAGATGGGGAAACAAACTCTCTCAACAGGCTTAACATAGAACAAAAACCAAAAAAATAAAATAAAAAATCTAGGCACGGTAAGTACTACAGCAGAAAAGGTGGCTTTTTTCTTTCAAGTACTCACTGTATATGATGAAAAATGAAATGCAAAGTGGCATTGATTTTTGCACTCTGTGCTATGTGTTGCTCATACCGAGCAAGCTGCTACTTAACAATGTAGTGGCCTGTAGTCATCAATTTAAAATGGTTTCAACGATTCAATAAGTCACTGAAGGCAACACGCACAACTACTCAAGATGATGAAAACGGCTACAGCAGCATGACTAGACCATTAAATGTAGCCCTGTGGTGTTTTCTAACATCTGCTATTGTGTGGAAATTATCAAAGAGTAATTCTGTATTGTATCTTCCATGGCATCTATAGGTATAAAATATCAGGGGAACCTCTTTAAAAGAGGATGTGAAAGTGTACAAAGTAGAAGTACAGATTGAATAATGTGTGATGCATCAAAGCAGCATTTTAACCAAATGTATTCTAAAAAAAAGGCACAGTGTGTTAGATAGCTCTTTCTGGATTAAGTAAATGAAAAATTCTGCATTTCTCTTTCTATAATGTGGCAACTCTCGTTGAAACTTTTCAATTCACTTCCAAGCTTTAGCCTGATGCCCTTCCAATATCAGAGTAGGAGAATCACTGCTTTTAAGTTTAATGTAATCTTGCAACACATGCAGAGCTCCAGACTTACACTCCTAAATCAACAAATAACCACTTAAATATTTGTTAGGTTAACCATCACTTAAAGAAAATATCTCTACTTGGAATCTGATGCATGAAACATCAAAAAAAACCAAAAAAAACCTCAGGCTCTTTATAGTTATTATCCAGAGGAGAGAGAGCAAGCACAGAAGATATAAATTGAACAGCCTGCTGAGTCGATGAAGAGAAAGTGGTGGTTGTGATCTTCTGCTTTTCACTGAAGCCAAACCTGTCGCAGACTAAATGTTCTCTCTCCACTTGATCATTGTCACCAAAGATCCAGATCTCTCTTATGTCAATTCTCACACGCATATACTCGACATAAATACAGATTCCAGACACAAACATGTGCATAACAAGGCTGAGTGAGTGGAGCGTGTGTGGGTCAAGTAGATTGAGATCTCTGTTGTGACAGCTGGGCAGTTGAGAGGTTCAGATAAACAGCCCACAGTGAGGGAAGACAGGAGGCCAATTGCATTAAAACAAACACTCACCATTTGTACACTCTTAACAGATAAGAAAGAGAGGACCTATATCTATAGGAGAATGAGTCAGTGAACTCCCAAAAGCACCATTATCTGCATGTGTTTGAGTGTTTATACGGAAGTAAAAGACAGTTAGGATATAGTGGGGGTCGCTCTAAGCTTGGAGAAGGGGGGGGGTGTTCAGAATACACAGCCGCTGAGCACATTTGCAGTATTCACTCATTAAGAAATAGGTCAAGGATTCTGCCTGCATGCATAGCGACTTGTCAAAATCTCTCAAGCTAAATTGTGGCGAGTCTAGCTGCCTTAAGGGGGGAATCCAAAGAGGAGTAAGCGGCATGCTGTGTGAATGCTGGTGGTGACAAAGCACATAGAAAAGCAGTAACAACTCATTCAGTAGCAAATCATGCAGTTAAAAAAAATTCTTCATATCACTATAGCTGTAGAACAGTCCTGAATGGAGAGAGGATGTGTGCTCACATTATGGCCTAATAATTAATTCAGCCCCTTGTTTAGGCTCTTTGCTCTTCATCAACAGAGGACGCTCTTGAGCCAGCAAGAGTTTGTCGCAGATACTGATAGATGCTGATGGTGGCAGCGGTAGCTGAGGTGACAGGCGGTCTTGTGCAGGAGATTATGATGCTTTAGACACTCTTCAAACAAACAATCTACAGAGTGCATTAGAGGATCAGTTTCTCTTACGAACATGAGATAGGTCACTTATCTAAATAAAGCACATGTAATTCCATAAGATGTTTGGCGTTTAGAAAATATCCTAAGTAATTTTAAACTAAAAATAATCTATATTGTATTTGAGCCCTACTCAAAACTGCACTATTAAAGAATGAAAGATTGAATACTTTCCCTGGGGAAATCTGGGAGTCCTGAACAGACTTATGCAAATCACTCCACAATCTGAAATATTAAGTAGAGAATACATTGCTGATGACTCAGCGTCACTGTAAATCCAATCAAAATAGCCCCTTACAAAGAGTTGAAGAGGGGAAGCAGTAGCAGAGAAACATCAACAAAGCTCGATCTAAGTTTGTCCAGTCGAAGCAATTTCTCTCCAGCTTGGTGAGGTTAACCTTATTGATTGGATGGATGTGTGATGTTTTGGTTCTCGAAAGGCTTTCTTGGACGGCGTGAGTTCAAAGGCATCACTTGAAAGCGATTCATTGAGCAGAATTCTTAACATCTCTGCTTATATCTTCCATTATTTAGAAAGAGAACAAACTGACTGAAATTGCATTGCTTTCAGGATTATTTGAGATGATCAACAGCAGGAATATTTTTAACCAGGAATCAAGTGAGCAGTAATATACATTTAAGTCATTAGGTTACAGTAGATTCATACATTGTGAAAACAATGTATGAATAGCATAGGCATAACAGCTGCTGGCTGGTCAGACGGGCAGTGGAAGCACCACAATATCAGAGGATGTCGCCTTTTTTTTTTTCATTGGATTGGAGTTAATTGGGTGAATATAATCAGCATGTGATAATCAAACCAATGCTGAGTGCTTGTTTGTTCTTCCAAAGGCAGCAATTTCCACCCTGGTGGTTGCTTTGGGGTCAAACTGCTGTTTCATTTTGAGATGGATATTAAAATAATTATCTGAGTGGGTCACGCTTCAGATGCAAAAAAAACCTGATTTCACCAAGAAGGAACGGGTTTTGATTGCACAAGCAGAAGGATTAATATGCTACCCATCAGCCGTGGCAGATGTAAGTTATTTTCATGCAAATGTGAGGCAATTTTCTACTTAAGACAACATTTATTTTCTTTAGAGTCATTGTCATGGGTGCTTGCTGGAGCACTGGCAGTCAGACAGAGAAGGAAGATTTGTAGGTGCATCTGCCGAACTGGACAGATGAGGTCTGGAGTCAACCTGGAATCCTAAATTGTTGCCAGTTGGCACAGTTATATTAGATTTTTGTTTTTTTATGTTGTTTTGTTGCAGTTTGGGTTTTTCGTTTTACCACTTGAGAAGAAGACAACAAAAGTGGAAGAAAATATACAGAATTTGGGTAATGTGACCTTGTGAGACCAAATGACAATGCATCAATTATGGAATCAGATATTTAAAAATCTCAAAATCCTTCTGACTTAAAACTCATCGATCACTTGTTGCAGAAAGACCAGGTCTGTAGCCTGCTACTACTCAGACCTATATATTATATCTAAAAACGGTGTGTAGTCGCAAGTATTTTTAAAATACATAGGCCATTTCCTGAGCGCTCTTTGTGGATGAGCATGCTTGTGTAATTGTGAGATTGCAAACAAGGTCAGCAAATCAAAATCACTAGACAGCCCAGCACAGTAATGACTGCAAGCAACAAATTATAAGGACTCTAAAAATAACTCCTCCGGTCAAGTAAGTTCATTAAATACTTACACAAACCAGAAGAAGCTAATAAGCAAGAATGATGCTAACCTGATGTATCACCTCAGTAGAACCGGCTGTAACTCAATAATTCTGATGTATTGGAAGGCAGCTAAATTCTAATGAATGAAAATCGAGCATAAAGGGCATTAATGTAAAGAATCCAGACCAACAACTGTGTTAAAAGCCTGTGGTTGATGCAGCTGCAATGCTTTTATATGCATAAACACTGCATGGTATTTACAATACTACCTTGTCATTTATTTAGGGGTCTAGCGGGAGCAGTGGTAACGATACAGTGTAGCCTAACACTAAAACAGGCTGCACACAGCCTGCAGCCTAAAATGAGAAATGCCTCTCTACAGTTGTCTTCTCCGCAGTGTCGGGAATTAGCTCTTTGAGGAACAGAGTGGTTGTGTGGTGTTTGCAGCACGTCTGACAGTCATGTGGGATTTGAGCAAATATTTGCACCCGGTAAAGCCGATTTAGCCTTAACGAGCGTGCTGATCATCACTCACCTCTTCATTTAAAGTGAATCTCCCGGTTATCCCTCTCCTGTTCCCTCCACCGCGGCTGCTGTCTTCTGGGCTTTAACTGATGCACTGGACTGGCTTCAGTTCCAAGCAGGGTAAGAAATGTTTCCAAATGCAGGTTAAACTGTCCCTTTTAGGATAATTTTAACAGTCAGTAGCCTACTTCTTCCAATTTATAAATACAGCCTGTACGCCTACGGAACCTGTGAAGCGACGGCGTCATTCATTGAAGTAGAAACCTTCCTTAACGCCGGTAATTCCGAATTCAGCGCGTAAACTTCGTAGCAGAGCCTTCACCATCTGAACTGACCTGTTACTTTACCAGACCATGTCATAGAAATGGCACATTCCTTCAGTTTGGCATTCACCTTCCTCCGGGCTGCTCTACAGCACATGAAGGTTACGTACAAGCCGTGGCCAGACTTGCCATCATCCGGCGGTGTAATTTCGCAGCATCGGTTCAGACCCGCAGCGTGGCTTTCTCACGGGGCTCTGCCGGACTCACAGAGATCGGCTCCATCAATGTACAGTAGTGTGTGTATGCTGCCTGTAGCTGGCACACTGCGCGTTTAAACCCAGCCCCCTCACACTCCTCACGCTCATTATGGTGTTAACTGTTTCCGCCCAAAGAAAAGCATTAATAATACAAAAGAAATAAACATTTACGTCGACCGTTACTCAATAATTCACCAGTCTTAGTGCAAACTGTGGGACTGTAACAAGTAAAAAATATTTTAAACATCAATGATTTTTTTTTTAACATAATGGGGTATGGAAATTTGCAGATCACAGTTTACTCACCTGCCAAAATGCACTTTACAAAAAGATACAAAAAGAAAAAAAAAATCTTGTCAAGCAAAGATACGCTGAAGTTTTCTAGCATATTAAGTATGATTAACAGTTAAGAAAATCCTCTGAAGAAATGACTTATTATACCGATTTAAATTTCCCAGTTTTCTCTTTTGAAATCGTTTATATGACAGTAAGATGTTATTACCACATTTATGAAAAGGAACATTTCTTACCTATCACAGCATTTTGTCCTCGCAGAACACACTGAAACCGGTCGGTGACATGCTCTCATCCAGCTCAGTTTCTGTTAGAGTACTGCCATCTATGGATCAAACTGTGAACCTACTTGTGCTGAGATTCTCTCTCTCTCTCTCTCTCACGCTC
This sequence comes from Paratilapia polleni, assembly GCA_015106735.1. Classification (NCBI taxonomy): domain Eukaryota; kingdom Metazoa; phylum Chordata; class Actinopteri; order Cichliformes; family Cichlidae; genus Paratilapia; species Paratilapia polleni. Next base: position 11,655 of record VUQI01000356.1, on the reverse strand, counting down.
TCTCTCTCGCTCTCTCGGTCTGTCTCTCATATGTTTTCTACATTTTACATTTCTTCTTCTTATTTCTTTTTGGATTTGTCTTCTCTCCATCTCTGTATTTATTGCCTCACTCGCCAGTGGATCTGAGCAGTTCTAGAGTGTTCCAAGTTTGGAGATGATACTCATAAAAACAATGTGTTTTCAAATCTTTAAAGCTTTTCCTGAAATGTACCGTGACATTAGTGACAAAGTGCCTTGAAGTTAAGGGTAACCAGGGACTACATTTATCTAAAGTATTTGTACGTATGGAGGCATCTTAGTAGATGAATGTGTATTAGAAATTTATGGCCATGATTTGTCTCCTCTTTCTACTGCAGTATCTGTTTTTTGTCTTGTGCTTTTAAATCTATTCATAATGATGCTACTTGGGTATTAGACACCATTCAGTTATGTGCAATTCAATTTGAAGACACTCAAAAAGTTTTTACCTGTCATTACAAGCACTTTTCCCTAAATGCTCAACTTTTGATCAATCAGCACAATACTGGCTATGTTGACTTTTAATGTTCTTTAAAACTGTCAGTGTGCACGTGGCACCAAGTGGGTCACTTGGAGATGCTGTAGCAACCTCTAGAATAGCCATAGGACTCTATTGTATTTGAAAAAAACAACAAAAAAAAAACCACAACAAATTGATGATTTTTTTTTTTTTTTTAACTAAAAAACATAAAGCTAGTGCAGGTGATCTGATTCAGCCAATGGACTATGCCCATCAAACCTGTGACATTATTTGCACTTCCTGTCAGCCAGCATCGCATGTTTTTGATACTTAGTCTAGTATTGTTATCTCTGACAATTCCCATCACATCAGTAAGCTGTGAGGACAGTTTTTCTTGTCTGGGTCATTTGAAAAGCTACTTGAGGAACAGCAGTGAGGACTCTTGAATCAGTAACATGGCAGTGTTGGCTTTTAACACATTGAGAACAAGGGCCCTGGACAGTTAGAAAATTACCAAAGCCTTTGTACTCATCCACATCAACAGAAGCATTGGTTTTTTTATGAAGATGCCTAATGTTTAGTGCATTTTTCCCTCTGATGCCTGTCATAAATTTTGGCAAACTCCTTATATTAATGTTTCTGAGGCTGAATTGTGATTTTTTTTTTTTTTTCAGAAATGTGTTTATGAAGGCAGGATTGTAAACCTTACTTCTAATATATCCATTGAACATGTCTCACCTTGTCTAACCTAGAATGACTTTGTGATTATCAAAGAGTGGAATGCATACATGCACATATCTGCACGCAATTGTGCACGTGTGAGACATGTTGCAGTAAAAATGAAACTTTTGCAACCACCACATTATTTGGGGAAATGCTAAATTTCAGAGCACCCTCAACAAAAAGTCAAGCAACTGGCATCAGTCACTGCATCAGTGGCATCGATGCTGCATTAACTGGATCCACCTGCTCAAATATATATCTGTTATATATTTGTATACATTTTGTTCTAGTGCAGCAACTCACAATAATTACTTTGAATTAGTTATACAACCTCCTTACCTTCTTGCGTTTGTACCCTCAGTGGGTTATGACAAAAAGTAGGCTATCCACATTTTCTGATGCATCAATAATGCAGAGTAGTAAAAAGGGAGCCAGGATCTGCCATCAAAAGTATTGCAAAACTGCCAGGAGCAAGAAGATGTGGAACAACCAGTCTAAGTACACTAAAAGCACAGCGCCCACTTAAAGACAGGGTCAATAGCTGGAGGGTGTCCATATTGGAATTCCACCGCACTGCCTCTCAAATGGATCTTAGTCAACCCTGGGCGGCAAGGGTAATCAAATACAGACTTTTTCAATCCATTACTCATAGCCCTGTTTGGAACAAGCCGTGATTTGTTTGATTGGAACATAACTCAATTCATATTGAAAGAACAGGTTTCACAGAACTGTCTGGAAGACATTTTGCCTGTTTTGTGCAGGGAAAAAATGATATATTAACCCATTTTGCACAGTGAAGCTTGGTTATTACATACAGTATGATTCTATCAGTCATGTTTCACTTTAGGACACATATCGACTGCCTAAGCCTGGTTGCTGATTCTGTAACAGTGAAAAAGAAAAGACTAGAAAATAGAAGAGTTTGTAGCTCTGATTATAAAGTAAATGAGAATTATAAGGACTGAAGATGTATCTAGCCCAATTCCTCATATAAATCATGTGAATTTCCAGAATTTTCTAAACCTTTCAAAAATGTAATTACATTTCTATGATCAGTCCATAAGCATAAATATCATGTGGTAGGAAAATATTGATATTTGCTCACCTATGTTTCATACTTAGCTCAGTTTCTTTAATCCTCCAAGCATCTTAATTCAATAAAAAGATACAGTGCTTATCGATATGCTCATGACTCAGAAATGCTCTTGCCACAGACCAGAATTAAACCTCTGAATCTCTTACATAGTATAAGGCTGTGTGAAAACGGTCCAGCTTCTCAGTGGTATCAGCTACTCTCAGTCCGGGCACCTTTCCACCCCATATCAGAAATCAAAACGCACATCATTGGTCTTTAGGGTGTAGCCAGTAAAGGCAAACCACCAGTCAATTTGCATTTACATTTACATTTGGAATCTGGCCTGGTAAACAAGAAACCCAGTGGATTCAAAGCCCAAACTGAATCAAGACATTAGTAGCTGGAATTATGATTGTGTGATATGCAATATCTGCTTTTTATCTGTGCATATACAGGGAGGCTGGGTACATACAAAGACTGGGAGTGATGCTTCAATGCATGGTTGATGGGAGATAGCGAGAGGTAATTTGTAGCATAGCACAAAACTTTATTGTTGTGAGATCAGTTCAGTGAGCAAATCAAATAGTGGTCAGGTGGAGTGGTGTTCACATTGCTAGGAAAGAGGCGCCCAGTGGTTATGTGGAGAGATGACTGACTGCGGGCTGCTGGTTGACCGTTTGCTGATCAAAGTGCTCACACGCAGTGATTTCATACCAAGTTGGAAGGTTTCAAAGGGCCCTCTTGTGATGCCTTTAATTCTTTCACCCTCTAGCAATATTTGAAATATCACGAGGGAACGTGGCATCCTGTCGACTCTACTGAAACTGAAACATTCTCTCTTCTCTCTTGCCCACATATGCAATCAGCCTAACAGGAGATAAAAAAAAAAAAAATACCAGGAAACAATCAGATTAAAAGACTAAAGTGTCAGTGGTATGCATGTGATGCCAGTTAATTATGTTCTGAGATAAAATGTAAGCTTTTTGGTTTTCACAAGCCATTGTTTTACATTTAATATTTATTACAAAAATACATTTTTCAGTTGACAACAGATCAATTTAAAGGTAACAATAACACACCTAATGCTCTAATACAAGCTCACGAAATTATACTGTGTATTCCCATTTTATCTTATAGGTGTATACTTATTTTTACTCTGCATTGCAGAGCAGCAAGAAGGAATCCACAATATGTGCTTTGGGATTTGCATTTGTGTGCCATTTGAACTATGTCCATTATGGAAGTCTACCCCCGTTGCTTACTTCCCACCATCCACCTGTTAGTGGGTACCAGATACATACTCAAGAGGCTCTAGGGACTACTGCAAAGCAATCAGCAAATGCACACATACACACACTTACACACAGAAACCACATTCGTACAGGTGGCCGATTACATCAGTAATGGGCCACTGATGGAGCCTTAGCTACCATGTGGTGATGATGGGCTAGTTTTCCTGCTCTATGCTGGGGAGAAATATTTCATACAGGAAGTGAGTGGAAAAGAAAAAATGAAAAGCAAAATGAAAATTAAATCTGACACCATCATGCCCAGTTTGGGTTTTAGTCAACAAATTGCAGCTATTTGGAGGCTATGAGAGTGAGCTCTCAGTGAGTATAGTTTGAAGAGGTTTCATAGCTGTTATGTTTTCTGTCTCCTCTCCAGGAAAAACAACCAATCCAGAGGTTCAGTTGAAGATAATGTATCCAATCTTAGGCCCAAACATACTGTATGTCTGTCATTGGAGAACTTTCTTGAACTTGTCAGTATTTGTCAATAGATATTAAGACTGCAATTAATTTCCACAGATATGCAATCATAGGACACATGCTAATTGCAAGCTCCTCTAATATGCTTGCTGCGTGAGGCATTGTATGAAAATATTTAGTGTTATTATTATTTTGTCCTTGCTTGGAGGCATTCCATGAGATTCAGCTTTGTGCTATAATCTGAAACATCACACGTCGACAAATCATGGACTTGTCGACGATCAGTATGGAACATGGCTCTTGAAAAAGAGCAGAAGAGAGAAAGTGACAAAAGTACAGATGGTCCATCTTTCAACACATCAGTGCCACAATTGAGCTGTCAGACAAGATGAATAATGATGATATAAAAAACAATTAAGTAATGTGCGCCTACAGCAGTAAGTAATTTACATTCCTGCTTAGCTGCAAGGTGAGCAAAATCCAAAATGCCTAACATAACAGAAAGACTCCCAGTTTGTTGCAGTGTTCTCTTCTCATTTACACACATAGCTGCCAATGTACACATGAATCCTCATAACTAAATACATGCACATACAGCAGGGAGACTGCGAGGAGGATGAGAGAGAAAAAGAGCGAAAGAGAGAGGGAAAATTAGCTAAAGTCCTCTTACAATAGAAAGCATTTCTATTAGATGGTGGACTGTTTTAATAAGATGCTTATCAGAATTTGAATCTCAGGAAATTGCTGGCTATTTATTTTACTAGGGCTGCTCACTTCGCCTCAGCTCTTGATAAACCATTTTGTTTTAATTAGACACATTTCCACACTCCACCAGGGATGACCTCTTATTATTGTGAAGTGGATCTGCTTAGCAGAGCAAGCAGTCAGGAACAAGCTCCTCCATGCATCTCAATCATTCCTCATCCATGCTCTTCTCAGGGGCCTGGGACCAAATCAAAGGAGTCACTATTAAGCAGAACCAAATTGTTTAACGCAGTAATCTCCTGCATATTTTTCATTCCTCCATTTGCAATTGGAAATGAGACATGGTGAAAAATATGATGCCTTGTTTTGCATACTAACAAGGGACCTTGGATATCCTTATCCTTCACGGTTATGGGGCATAGGATATGTTCTGCAACAACGAGAAACACATTTTCTGACTCATGAGTGTGAGACAATCTCTTTATCCATTGTATCTCTAAAGGAGAGGAGGAAAATCCTGACAACTGGCTGCGCTGGGTTGGATTACTGTTCCACCTTAGCTCACTGTTTGATACTGGCAATTTACAGTCCTGAGGAGCAAGCTTGCAGAAATGAACATGATTTGAGGTTTTATAAGCCCTGCAAAACAGAGAAAGAACAACATATCCAGACAGCATGCAGCATCTGCTGCTTCCTGCTTTGCACCAACATATAAAAGTTGACTTATACTAAGCTACCAGGTGTATGTGGGTGAGAAAGAAAACTCTGCCAGATATGCAATCAAAATATTTTCGGATAACAGCCAATCTGGCATTTTCTTCTGGATGTGAGACAGAAATCATAAGGCTCTTTGACAGAAAGAGCTCATGCTCTCCTTGTGCATCACCTAATTTCTTTTGGTTGCTTCCAACATAACAGATCAGTAAAGGAAAATGGTAGATAGAGGACAAAGCAATTACTCTATATCCACCAGTACATGCCATCATACCTGATCTCATAGGTATGACAGGGTGAGAGCCATGAGATATAGGATGAGACTGATGAGAGCTTACCAGGAGCTTGAGAGCTGCCCTGCTCTAGAAAGGGAATTAGGTCTGCCTGCCTGTCTATAAGATATCGTAGAATCACAAAGACACCTTAATCCAACCTGGCCTTTTCACATGGGACTCCAACCAGTCATCCAGATATGAAATGTAAATGGGGGATTGAAGATGTCAATAGGGAAATGCCAGCATAACATCTGACAGTCTTTTATTCCTTCATTTTAATGCTTAGTGTCACAAGTTTAATGAAGGAAAGAAGGAAAGAAGGAAAGAAAGGTGCCTTGTCTATGTCTTCACGTAACACTTACAGTCACATTCAAATGCATAGACAAATCTGTATGAGCCTAACACTTTTCTTCAAGTGGTCCATATGGTGCATATTCATCATCAGTAATTACATGACATATTTGCAAGAACAATCAATCATGTTTTGGCAGCTAGACTTCTTCAGCTATTGCAGTGTATCCTAAAGCTTGTGACTGGGCTCCATTCAGTTTCATGTTCCTGTGGGCAGAGGAGGAAGACAAACAGCAACATCTAGGATAGCATCTAACTGCTTACACTAGGTCCTTCAATCATTCCTTGCTTTGCCAAATTAAAAGTCATATGAGATTAATTCAAGGTTTCATTTGTTAATCATGAATTATTCACCAATGAAATAACTCTCAAATACTAGTAAATATATCCTGTAGGAGTTTTAAACTGTCATTATCCATAAAAAATAAATAAATAAATAAAAATGTACATCTTGCCAGAGGACGGCGTTTAAACTCCACATCTGTTTTCCCTGAGTCATATCACATTTGCAAAAACATTCATCAAATGCATCCAAAGCAAGGTGTAACTGCAACTAAGAAAATGGAATATGCATCGAGCTCAGGCATGCAATGACTAAACACACTATGATAACTTGAAAAAAGATTTATTCACAGAGAAAATGTGTTTCAAACCATTCAAACTACAAGTGATGTTTTGGATCCAGGATTCTCACTCCTTCAATCTCCATTAGTCACTCAAAGAAAACAATAGCACAAATTTGCCATATGTGATGTCATACCACCTGGCAATCAACAACTGGCTGAAATCACTGAAACGTCACTTCTAGGGTGTTGGTCTCTGATATGGTTTTGTTCCATCCTATGCATGGCTTCTGATCACAGCAGGAGCGCTTCAGAAGTGGGGCGTTTAGTGTGCACGAGGTCTTTTATTTTGAAAATTGATTCTCTGTGCTATTCCTGTACCTGAATTTTGCCATTTTCATCTGCTCTGTGCAGCTTGACAGCATTGACCCGCCACTATTTTAACAACATGGAGTGGAGAAACATTTCTGAGATGTGCTGCAGCACTTTTGGTGGACTCGCAAGCGTTGTCTTGAGTGGCCGTGATCAGCTTTACTGGCCACATAGCAGCAGGAATGCGACACAGCCGCACGCTGTGTATTTCTGGGGAAATACAAGCAGCAGCGTCTGGGGCTGAAAAATTAAGCCAACAAGGAATTACCAAAAACTGGAGTTTCTAGAATCTGCCACTTGAGGCTGGCTCCAAAAGCCAAACCCTATAGTTCTCCATGTTGAAATGCTCAACTTTAAAGCAGGCACATTCACAGCCTGGTATAAAAAAAAATGTCTTCTGGTTCATGACAGCTGCAGCAGGGGTAGATTTTTAAGTTATTTGTTTAAGGCTGTGTATGCACACTTTTAATGAGAGTGGTTTGTTTTCAGGAAATCAGCTGTTCAGTTTTGCTGGAAGTACATTTTCTTTTAAGCCTGTTTTTGGCAAAAATAAAATAAGCATTCCATTTATAATTACAGTGAATAACAGATGCACCTTGTTAACACAGCCATAGCCAGCACTAGCATTAGCTGGCAGCACCTCACCTCTACTCACTCATCCAGAAAGTAGTTGCAAAAAGCCAAGATGACGATTGCCAAAATGCCAAACTCAAGGCTTCAAAATGGCAGTCCACACGCCAATGAGCACATAGGATAAGATAAAATATTTGAGCATACTTTTTATGCTCAAATGTCTTCCATTAGGTACAACAAAATGGAAGACATTTAAGTTGTGGCTCTGAACATGACTGAGCCTACCCTATGCTCTCCCTTTGCAGATTCTCAATACAAGGACACAGAAAAGTAATCTTACACTATTTTACAGTCTACCTTGTCATTCTCTGTTTCCTTTCTTCCACCTTCTATGGCATGTCCTTTTAGTTTTCTCTTTCTGCATGTGTATGTGTGTGTGCATGAGGGGATGTGTACGACAGACAGTGAGAGAGTACATCAGGATTTCCTCCCCAGGGACCTGTGACCAGCCTAACCCTCCTAAGATCCTTAGTAATGCTACTATTTTTGTGTAGCCTGCCCTAGTATCTGCCCTGTGCTGCACACCAAACATTGCTGATGGCAGAGTCTCCAGCATGATTTCCAAAGACAACTCCAGCAGCACAGCTCACTACTCTTGTTTTGAGGCTTTTCTGTTCTTTTTTTTTCTATGAGAAATGTGCTTACAGGAAGTGGCAAATGCAAAAAAAGGGAACTGGCCCAGCTACTTTCAGGAGAATGTAACATAACTGTAGAACAAGGCTTTCTTTTGTGTGACTTTATCTAAAGATACAACCAATAGTTATTTTTTGTTCAATTTAAATTATACTTTTTTGTTATCTGATTTTTTGACCATATAAACTTATCCAAAGTAAGAAATACACTGCTCAAAAATAAATAACATAAAATAAAAGATAGACAATATATATATATCTATATATATATATATATAGATATATATATAGATATATATATAGATATCATTCAGGACATTTTACAATGTCCTACTTATTTCAGTATCTACATATGCTCCCAAACACAAGGACGATCAATTTTCCATATCTTTATGGTCTTCATTTCCTAATTTAAATCACTTGACTGTGAGGGGAGACCTTAAGTTTAAGTTTAAGGACATATATCCAGGCTGGATATATGTCCTTAAACTGTTCAGAAACTTTCCAAGTCAGCAAGGAATATAGGCTCTTTCCTAAATAATTAATGCATCACTGATCTTTGGTGGTTCAAAAATGAATCTGCTCATTACTCCAGTTTTTCCCACATTCATCAGTTGTACTCAAGGACTGATTATTTTGTAATATACTAAAGAATTTTGCCACATATGTGCCACTGTGGTGATGAAGCAATCATTTTCTTAGGCTATGCTCTGCATTTATTACAGTTAACAGAAGTCACTGGCTGCCTCTTGGTATTTCTTGGTATCTCTTGCTGACAAATAGTTTACCTGTTAGATTTATCGCTGCTCAAACTGATAATGGCAAAATATCAGAAGCAACATTTTGGGGGGCTTTTAAAACTAATAAACGTTGGCAAGTAACTGACTTGCTGGCAAGGATTGGCAAGGTTAGCAAGGCTTTGACTTACCCACAGTCAAAGTGCCCTCCGCTCTTCTTTCAATGGCTTTTCTAATATTTTGAAGGAAATTTTTGTAATTGGTTGTCAGCATTCAATAACACTCTCTTTATAAGAGGATCTCTCTTCAGTCAGATTTATATCTGCTCTCTATTGATCAATCAGCTAAGCTATGACGCTGTGCATAGGTCGAATGCTGATTGGTTGGGCCTGAACAGGAAAGGAAGCGACAGTGATGTTCATCACATGGAGGAAGAAGCGCAAAAGAAGAAGAAGAAAAAAAAACAGAGCAAAGAAAGTGGCTGCAGTGCAGTTTTCATTGTTTTTAACACTCAGTTTTACTTCGGCTCTATTTTAAAACATTGGTCTTCTCCCTGCTGGCTTAAGGACCAATAACAGCTCAAGCAAGAGTATCACATATTTTTGACACTCACCCCTGGTGACAGTAAACAGCTACAACATGTGAACAACAGTTTGCAAATCTGTGCGTAGGCTCTGCACACAACCAACACACCACCACGCTGGGTCCCTATAGACTGTATGGGTAAAGGGAGAAGGCTGGACACCTACTGCTACTGCTACTACTGAGTGAACAAACAGCAGCCTTTTGACATACATCAGAAATCCATGGCTTCAGGTGAAATTCTCACTGACTAGCAGGAAAAAATAAAAATAAACATTTCTATATAAACTTTTATACTTCTGAATCTAAAGGTAACCCTACATTAATGAGCTATTTTCTAAATGAAATAAAAACTCCAGCATCCAAAGGGCCAGTCTGCATGAGCCTTTTGCCTTTGAAGATTTAACACATGCAATGAAAAGAATGCAAACTCCTGGCCAGGATGGCTTTACCTTTGAATTCTTTAAAACGTTTTCAAAATTAATGTCTGCTGTGCTACTCAATGTTTTCAGTGAAGCCTTTGCTGCTGAAAAGTCTTGTTGAAAGACTGTAACAACCCAAGGCAGTGAGGGTCCTATCAACCTATCAGTCTTTGGATACCAAACACAGATACCAAAGTGTTAGCCAAGATTTTTGCAACTAGACTATTAAAGGTCCTTGCACTAAATACATCACCAGCTCATTCTGGGTTTGTTAAAAATCTTTTTTGTTCTCTAATTTTCATCAGCTTTATAATATTCTATACTCTTGACCACTGAGCAACCTGAGATTTTGCTTTCTCTGGATGCCTTTGGCCTTTGAGTTGAGTTAGGTGGGATTTTCTCTTTGTTGATGTTCAAAAGTTTGGAGAAAACACTATAGCTTAGATAAAATTTCTGTATTCTCCCCTCTTGCTTTTGCATACACCAACTCCTTTGAATCTCCTTATTCCCCCTTGCAAATGGTGACAAGACTGGGATGCCCTCTTTCCCCACTTTTGTTCCTGGCTGTTGAGCCTCTTGCTATTGTTCTGCTCATTTTCAAAGGACATGAGGGAATTTATGGAGGAGGGATGGAGTGCATCTTTGTGTATGCAGGTGACCTGCTGGTAACAAACCCCTATGAATCTATCCCCACTATAATGTCTACTCTGAAACTTGTTAAAAAGCAACATTTTCCCAATGAGCAGAACTGCCCAAATATTGTTTGCAGTACACTTGATGAGGTTCATTGCCAGCTTATTCAGAGCAAATTTTAAACTACTGGAACTACTACTGAATTCATGATTTTAATAGGTGTTACCATATCCCCATCACTTTGGCTGGCAAATCTTAATGAATACCCAGATCCAGAATCAAGAAAGCACATCTGCAAAGGCCAAAGATTAGTGGAGGAATGGGAATATCACATTTCCAGTTGTATTATTGGATGTGTTAAATCCATGCTTTCTCCTTCTGGACCCAGGTGGATGAACAGGTTAGAAATCCAGTCTGGGTGTTGCTATTTAACCTCCCTTGCTGTCCTTTTGTTTTCACTAATGCCTCTACCATTAAACTATGTTAAATATAATCCTGTGGTAAACATGGTCTACCATTATGAAAAATTACTGATGGCAAGGGAGCTGTCTGCTTGCTCTGTCCCAGCCACCTCTTTCCCCATCCATCATGGATGACTCATTTGGTGTTTGGCTACAAAATGGTATTAGTAACATTCAAGCCTTTATGAATAAAATGCAATAGAAATGTTACTGTCCACAATCCCATCTTTTTTTTTCTTTTTTTTTTTAGATTTCTTCAGCTTTATTATCTTTATTAAAAACTAATACATCTTCCTTTCCAAATGTACGTAAGGAGTCTGCTATGGAAGTCTTGCTCTTAAAAAGGGGTGCAATCTCCAATGCAGCAAGAGTACTGACAGGGACTAGAAAGAGAGACCATATTTCTCCCATATTAGCTTCTCTTCATTGGCTACCAGTTAAATCCAGAATTGAATTTAAAATCCTTCTCCTCACATACAAAGTCTTGAAAAATCAGGCCCCATCATATCTTAAAGACCTCATAGTACCATATTATCCCAATAGAGCACTTTGCTCTCAGACTGCAGGCTTACTTGTGGTTCCTAGGGTAT
>VUQI01000354.1:23423-33512 GCA_015106735.1 Paratilapia polleni | reverse complement strand
AACTGGTAATGTTCCCACGCTAAAGAACGATACAGGTGTCTGCGCTGATGCGTGTTCATAATTTCGCCGTCGTTACATTGTTCGGTAAATGTTCTTGTTGCCATTATTATTCTTCCCACACACTTTTATGTGATTTGAAGATGGTCAGCCCTACAACTACAGCATACACTTTATATTATCTGCACTCAGATGGAGTGGACGTTAGTCCACCAGTGCTACGCTGTGACAGAGTGTGACAGTCCAACCATATGAACCTGTGACACACCTGCACCTGGATTCATTCTGACCAGATTTTAGCTGAAAAAAATCCTGTTTCATGTTCAATACATCAGACACGACCTCTGCAGCTGTCAGTGTTTTTATGTACTGCTTCTTTACGAATAAACTAGCAAATAAATGTATCATCAAGTTTGCTTTAAAAGTACCAAGTAGTCACACAGGGGGAAGGGAGATGCATCAAGATGCTTCGATAATCATTTTATCATCGAATTGCAGCCCTCTGAATCGTAATCGAATCGAATTGTGAGGTGCCTCAAGATTCCCACCCCTAGTTGTAAATTATCACGGGAAGCTAAAATGCTTTTGCCATTGCCAATTTTGATTTTAAGACACACTTGAAAACAATGCAAACATTTCCTCAAAGTGATGGATTAGTTTTTTGGGGGACATTTGGGTATTTTTCTAAGACCAGACAATGTCACAGGAAGTTTAGCAGCTAAGTGCTTCTTCTTTTGTAGAACAAACCAAGTACAACTAGAACAACAGTCTGAATGCTAATCTAAGGCACAGATGAGGAAAAACGTAAAGTCAGACTTTGGGTTTGAGTTTGTCTGATTCTTTTCAAAGAGCAAATGCAGAAATTCACCTGATACTGAGTTCTCTCCAATCCAGTTTATTTTTATTTTTTTCATATTAGCTCAGTGGCTTAGTTCATGTTTGATCTGTTTCTTTGCTTTTTTTTAAACTGTGATGCATTTTTGCCTGTTTTCAGTGGGTGTCATCAGTGCAAAGTGATTTGTTGTTACAGGCAAGACAACTTTACTCCAATATTTCTATTTCTGTCTTCTTGTTTGAAGCAGTTGTGTTTACATACATGTATTTATTACACCGCCCTGCATCATATTTGCTGTATGAAATCTAGCACTTGTTCTTTACTAATTTTGGGTTGCTGATTTCAAAAATAATATCCATTTTCCTGGCAAGTGGCAAACATGATCCAGATGTTTTTTGCTATATCTGTGGATGCTTCACTACATCCAAACAGCAACAAAACATAACAGATTTTGTGAAAAAGGCATACTTAGATTATTTTGGTATGAAATTAGGCCACCAAGACAAGCCATGGGCACCTCATTTAGTTTGTCAGTGTGTGAAAAACCTCCAAGCATGGACTAAGGGAAAGAGAGAGAGAGCTTGGGTTTTGGTATTCCAGTGGTATGGAGGGAGCCACAGAATCACTTTGATGGCTGCTGCTTCTGTTTAGTCAATATTTCTGGATACAGTTCCAAAACTAAATCATCTATCAGTTCCCCTAACCTGCCATCAGCAATGAGACCTGTACTGCATTCAGATGAAATACCACCTCCCATTTTTACTGGCTTAGTTGATGAGAGAGAAGAGTCTGATGATGATTTGTCTCCAGATGCACATTGTAGTGATGAGACCCATCTTCTAGTAGCTCATATGTCCCCCAGTTATTCACTCAGCCAGAGTTAAATGACTTAGTACGAGATTTGGATCTGCCAAATGAAGCAGCTGAGTTGCTTGGGTCTAGGCTCAGTGAGAAAAACCTCCTGGCTCCAGGAACCAAATTTTCTTTTTATAGGCATCATGAGAATGATCTTATTCCATTCTTTGAACTGCATGATGACTATTGTGTTGATGTTGATGTTGATGTTGAAGGTCTTTTGGGTGCGATGGGTTGTGAGTACGATGCAGATGAGTGGAGGCTGTTCACTGACAGCTCAAAAGCCAGCCTAAAATGTGTCCTACTGCATAATGACAGTTACTTTGCATCTGTGCCAACTGGTCATTCAGTACAGTTAAAGAAACCTATGAAAATATGCAAACTGTGTTGAAGAAGCTGAAATACAATGAGCACAAATTGACCATATGTGAAAAAAAGGGATTTGAATTTTGTGGTAAAACTGTAAGTGATTGAATATTTATATTGGTATTTTTGAACTCAGAATCTTTAATTTTGGTAATATCAACTATTATCTGGAAAACAGCAGATGCAGGGCGGTGTTATCTATTTACACATAGCCTCTGTGAATTTATCCCTATTTATGCACCCTGCTTTTGAGTTAATAAAAGGTGTTTTTTTTTTTTGTTTTTTTTTAATCTTCAGGACACTCAGGAGTTCCTGCGCTGCTTGATGGACCAGTTACACGAAGAGCTGAAGGAGCCTCTGATGGAGTGCAGCGTGGGCGGCGATGGAAGCGAGGGGGAGGACAGAAGAGACGGAGACCGCTCTCCATCTGAGGATGAATTCCTTTCCTGTGACTCTGGCTCCAGCAGTGACCGGGGGGAGGGGGGAGGTGTGGGTGACGGCGAGCTGCTCATCCAGGATGAATGTGATGGGGTCAGGTCACCGGCAGGTGGAATGGTGGGCATCAGTAGTGGTGCAGTGATCTCTGAGAAGGAGAGGCTTAAAGAAAGGAGGGTACCTGGCTCCCCCCTCCGTGGAGGCTCACAAGAGATGGATGAAGATGCTGACGTGGACACAGCAGCTGAAGAGGGGGTTCCTGAAAGGAGGGCGGAGGAGGAGGAAGAGTTGGCACCAAGCCCAAACACTGAGGTCCAAAGTCAAGAGAACCACCAGACATCTAATACAGGGCAAGGTCAAGTCCCGAGCAACAACAGCTCAGGTACAAGACCAGCAGGAATACAGTGATACATAATGCATTATTCAGTTATATATTGTAGAATATCATCAGGTATCTTTAATCAGTAATCAGTAAGTTCTTTTTGTTTCTCCAAAATGCTGCTTTCAAGAGCCAGACAATGAAGCCTCAATGACCCACCCCCAGTCCACTCCCTGTAGTCCTGTGCGAACCCTTCAGGAGCTGCATCCCAAACTGTCCTCCAGTCCCCCCCGCTCCAGCCCTCTCCGCTCTGCAGGACCTGCGTACTCCTTCAGAAAAGGTGAGAGAATTTTTCATTGATCATTTAAGATGCTTCGCAATTTTAATGGACTCATTGTGGGTTTCCCAGGTTTGGAAATGCGTTGGACAAGCACATTTTTACCACGCTATCATATGAGAGTTATGAAGGTCACAGTGGAAGTGACGAGTAGTCACAGGAATGAAAAAGTAAATGCTTCTTAATGTTTTGCATATAAAGCAGGCAAGGTTTCAGTTTTAGATTTGTAGCTGTTTAAATTCATCCAGCAATGACAGTATTATTCTGTCAGTCAGTCAATCCACAACTTTGGTCCAGGCTGATATGTTGCATTAACTCTGAGGTGGAGGTGGCCCAAAATTCGGTATCAATATCCTTTGAATATCCTTTGCGATGAGACAATGCATTCTTATGACTTTCCTTCTAGTGCCAATCATTAGATTGACAACTGTGGTTCTGATTAAAATGTAAATGCATACTAGATGGACTATCATGACATTTGGTTGGATGCTCATTTTATGCTGTGATCTTTACTTTTATATTAAGTATCAGCATGTTTGCATTGTCACTGGGTCATTTCATTGTGCCTAGGTGTAGATCCATTGGGATGGCAAACTTATATATTGGATATTAATGGTTAATATTGGCCTGTCATACGTATATAGATTTGGAGTATATACTGTCTGAAATGCACCAATATGAAAATGTTTTCTACAGAACAGAATCCAGGAAACTAATGTGCTGTCTGCAGCACATGTAGCAGAGTAGCATCACTGTGCAGACGGCGGTGTGGAGTTGAACTGTGTATTCGTGTTAAGTTGCTGACTGGTTTGTAAAATACATTGCTGGAGAGTTAATAAACCCCACAAATTTCCTTTGTCATTATAACCCTGACAAGCATATACAGTATGTGTAAATAACATCACTGTCTGAATTTCTCTATCCCTAAAAAGCTGTATTGCTCCCCAAAATTTACTATATATAATGTCATCATACAGGCTGACAAACAGATAAAATGTACAAGCCTGGAGAACATCTAGAGTCAGTCCAGAACTGATGGGTAGGAGAGATTAGTTAAATTGAGGAGGCCTCTAAAATTCTTGACAGAGTGCTCATGGACCAGATTTAAAGGTTGAAAACGACATCTCCTACATCGTCTTAGATATAAAGACAGAGTTGCAGACACAGGCCGTAGCTTGTTATTTACTCATCTTCCTGCAGTGCCAGATTTCAAAAGCGCGGTCAGCAACATCGCCGGCATAGTAGTTCTGTAGTTCATAGTAGTTAATAATAAGAATAATCTGTTTAATGGCACCTTTTATCACACAGTTAATACAGTACCACTGAAATATACCATAAAACAGAGGGTAGCTCAGCAATTGGTTAAAAGTAGTATTTAAAATAGTGTTATAAAATAAAACAAAGCAAATAGAATACAGTTAATGCTATCAAAGTGAATAAGCTTGCTTAAAAAGAAGGGTTTTAAGAGTAGTTTTGAATTCTCTCAAAGAAACCAGCGCATGGATGTGAGCGGGGAAAGAGAGTTCCAAAGTTTTGGTGTGGCATAAGAGAAGACTCTAGCACCCGTAGTTCTAAGAGAGGTACTGCAAGTAGACCTGCTGATGAAAACTGCAAGGAGTGGGAGGGAGTGTAAGTCTGGAGAAGATCAGTGAGATATGCAGGGCAAAGACTGTGAAGAGCTTTAAATGGTATATTTTAAAGTTAATTTGTTGCTGTACAGGGAGCCAGTGTAATTGAATCCAAAAGGTTGTGACATGTTCAGTTGACTTTGAGTGCGCAAAAAGGGATGAAGATTTAAATTCAGATTTACAGTATTTAAATTAATGCTCCTCAAATTGCAAATCTTCTGCCTACCACAATTTTCTATTGGATTATGCACAGTCACGGTGGCTGTGTTTAAGATGATCTCTCAGTTAGTCCCGGTCAAGAGTTTGTCCTGTAAAATCACCCCTCCCTCCCATCATGTGTCTTCCAGCTCAGCTGCTGCTCAGTGCCAGGAAGAAAAAACAGTCTCACTATCGCAGTGTGATCTCTGACATCTTCGACGGCTCAATTCTCAGTCTGGTCCAGTGTTTGACCTGTGACAGGGTAAGATGTACTTCACATATTTAAACACCAGGGGAAGCTAGAGTATACTCTTTAAAAAACATGTTCAGCATATTATTTGTTAAATAATATATTACTGATCAAAGAAGGTTTAAATGAAAGTATGACTTGTAGAATCAGTATTATACTCAGTTTTGTATATGATTAGCATGATTAAAATACATATGCATAAAAAAAAAATTGTTTACTTTTCAACTAATTCACTTGAATTATGAGGTTATTGGGTTTGTATGTGCATCTGTGTCACCTCACCCCCAACTGGTCGTGGCAGATGGCTGCCCCTCCCTGAGCCTGGTTCTGCCAGAGGTTTCATCCTGTTAAAAGGGAGTTTTTCCTTCCCACTGTTGCCAAGTCTGACTGTTGGGGTTTTCTGTCTAATATTGTAGGGTCTTTACCCTAAAATATAAAGCACCTTGAGGCAACTGTTGTGATTTGGCGCTATATAAATAAAACTGAATTGAATTGAATTGAATCTTAGTATTGTGCCACACATTTATTATTTCTCTTGAGAACATATTTTATTAATCTAAAAACACATTCTAAAAGCTTTTCTCTTACTGCTAGGGGCTGTTTAAACCATCCATGCATCCATCCATCTGTCTTCTTCCGCTTAAACTAGTTCTCTGAATTTTGTTACAGGTCTCAACTACAGTGGAAACCTTCCAAGACTTATCGCTCCCTATCCCTGGTAAAGAGGACTTGGCAAAGCTCCACTCCTCCATCCATCAGAACCTGCCAGTCAAGACTGGCGTGTGCCCCGACACTTACGGCTCGCAGGGCTGGATCTCCTATATCATGGACTCCATACGGCGGTCAGTGAGCCACATTTAAATGTAGAAGGCTGAGAAGAAGATGTTACTGATATGTTTTAAGGTTTTCATTTTGGCTTTATTTTCAGATATGACTAGTGATAAGCTTAACACATGTCTGTAGGTGAAAGTTTTTACGGAGAAAGTAGCAAGTAGAAACTTGGGCTGTCATGCTTTTGAAAGTCTACTTTTTTTCTGACAATGAATCACAAAATATAGCGGAGCTTCTGACGTAATGAGAATTTAGCTGGTCTTTTTACAGTAAATGCTACTGTGTGTTTGTGAGCGGTATATGGAAGATAATGAAGGTGAAGGCATACAGAGAACTTTGCCAAATCTCCAAACCCGCCCTCTGTATTCTTGTTCCTTTTGCAAATGAAACCTTTACCATTCGGCCTTCTATTATTTTATAAATCCAGGTTTTTCAGTCTTGGCTTAGTGTGAAGCCAGTTCAGCGTCATTTGCACAGGTTACACTTTTCAACACAGTGCATCCAAGCAGATACCTACTCTAAAAAGCTATTCCACCGTTTTGATAATAACATTGACTTGAATTAGCTTTAATTAGCTGAGGTGAAGCCTTTGCAGACGTCTGCTGTGTTGGCACCCACCTGTCACACAAAGAGGTCATGCCCTTAATAATCTTAAACCTAAAGTACAAGATATAATTTTAGATATAATTTTGATTTGCTTTTGGAGCCAGCCTCAAGTGGCCATTCAAGGAACTGCAGTTTTTGGCACTTTTGCACTGGATGCTAATTTTGCAGCCCAAGAGGTTTGCTGCTTGGTTCTAACTTTTAACATCAGTCCATCTCCAGCCCACTCTGTTCTGTCAGAGAGTCAAGCTTATAGAATATTCAGTCTGATGAAATGGCTGTGCCAGTGGCCTTTTTGTAGTGGTGAGAGCAAAATGACACCATGTGAGGAGCAAACCTGTGCTGAAGGTAAAAGTTGCCTTTTAGAGCTAATATCTCTCCATTCTGTGTCACATTTTTGTCAACATGATCCGTTTACAGGCTAAAGATGGTCTGTGTGTGTTTGTGGTTCTAATGATTACATGTGTTTATGTTGTGCAGGTTTGTAGTCTCATGCATCCCCAGTTGGTTTTGGGGGCCCATGGTAACACTAGAGGACTGCCTTGCTGCCTTTTTCGCTGCAGATGAACTCAAAGGTAAACAACACTCTAATATGATCTAATACTAGCATAGTTTAACATGTCAGAATTTACAGTTCCATTCTTTATTTACTTTTTTTCCAGGGGACAACATGTACAGCTGTGAAAGGTGTAAAAAGTACGTAAAAGTGGATGATTGTAACATATATCCTTGATTAAAAGGAGAATATTTATATGCATTTATTTACAGTGTTTTGTTTTCTGCAGGCTGAGAAACGGTGTGAAATACTGCAAAGTGCTTAGACTTCCAGAGGTGCAGTTTTAAAAAAAAATCTCATCTCTTTATTTCTGCAGATAACAAGTCAGTTTCAGTTGTGGTTTACTGCATAATCTGTTCTTTAATGTTTTTACCCCGTGTTTGTTGTGTAGATTCTGTGCATTCACCTGAAACGTTTTCGGCATGAGGTCATGTATTCGTTCAAGATAAGCAGCCATGTGTCCTTCCCGCTCGAGGGCCTCGACATGCGACCTTTCCTGGCTAAAGAGAGTTCATCACAAGTTACCACTTACGACTTGCTGTCTGTTATTTGCCACCATGGCACTGCAGGAAGTATGAGACCACAGCATTTCCTGTAGATGAGGGCAGAAATAATATCTATCCTGTAGATATTATTTCCTTTATGGTTAATGTATCTCACAGAGTGAGCAAAAATATATCTGATCAGCTTCCGTCACTGAAATGTTCTCATAAATGCTCTCATCCTTTTTATGGGTGCAGGTGGGCACTACATAGCATACTGTCAGAATGTAATCAATGGCCAGTGGTATGAATTTGACGACCAGTACGTTACCGAAGTCCATGAGACGGTGGTGCAGAATGCAGAGGCTTATGTGTTGTTCTATAGGTGAGCGTATGAGGCCTCCATTTACATTGACTCTACACTGATTAATCCAAGCTGCATTTAGTGACTGTACTTTTCCTGGACTGATGCAGGAAAAGTAGTGAGGAGTCTGTGAGAGAGAGGCAGAAGGTGGTCGCTCTGGCTAATATGAAGGAGCCCAGCCTGCTGCAGTTTTACATCTCCAGGGAATGGCTCAACAAGTTCAACACCTTTGCCGAGCCGGGCCCCATCAGCAATCACACATTTCTTTGTCAGCACGGCGGTGTGTTATAATAAGTCTTTTCTTTAAAATCTAG
Source organism: Paratilapia polleni (assembly GCA_015106735.1). Classification (NCBI taxonomy): domain Eukaryota; kingdom Metazoa; phylum Chordata; class Actinopteri; order Cichliformes; family Cichlidae; genus Paratilapia; species Paratilapia polleni. The sequence goes on along the minus strand of VUQI01000354.1, from coordinate 25,142 downwards.
AAACATATACGGGCTTCCATAAATTTTTACTCACTGACAAGCATGTGGAAACAGTTTTCTATGTGTGTCTCTGGAGGAGCATTGTAAAGTTACAAACTAGAGCCTTTGGACAAGTAACCTGAGAAATGTAATGAATTGCATATCCATATATACATTATTAAAAGTGTAATGGCAGAAGTATTTAGTTACTTTACTTTCATGCCTCAGCACAGCTCAACTCAGTTAAAGTTGCCTCTAAAAAAAACTCTAAAGACTCCACAACACACATGTTGCATATTTACCACATGTAGAAACAGGACAGTGTGGTTTAACAAGCAGCCAGTCTACATTTAGGAAGTATTTAGTATAAATATTTTTTAAACATGGCTGTACTGTCTTCATTAACCTTAATGTATTGTATCTCTGTACAGGGATCCCTCCTAATAAGTACCACTACATAGATGATCTGGTTGTGATTGTTCCCCAGAATGTGTGGGAGTACCTTTACAACAGGTAGACATGCTAGATACTATCACTTTTGTGAATAACAAAACTTATGAAAGCATTCAGTCAAACAACATCAAAACCAAATAAAGTTAATTATCACCATATTTTATTGTTCTTGGCTTCCCTCTGCTTGTACAAGTTCCTGCTGCCTTAAATAATGAATTTTGGATGAAAGGTACTGGGAAGGACTGGGAAGCCTTTAACCTATTCAGCCACCACTGATTCAGTTAATAAGCTCTCTTGAGGATGAAAAAAAAATTACTAACAGCATAAAAAATACACCATATGGACAAAAGCACTGGGCCATCTACACATTACACCTACAGGAGCTGCTCGGCCATGGAAACCCATGTTATGAAGCTCCCGGCGCACAGATTTTGTGCTGATGTTGATGTCAGAGGAGGTTTGGAACTTTGCAATCACTTTGTGTCTGAGTTGCTGTGGTTCCTAAATGCTTCCACTTTGCAACAATACCACTTACACTTGATCTAGGAGGGAAGAAATTTCACAAACTGACTTGTTGCAACAGTGGCGTCTTATTACAGTGCCATGATTGAATTTAATGAGCTCTTTAGAATGACTCATTCTTTCACAAGTGTTTGTAAAGGCAGACTGCATGGATAGATGCTTGATTTTATACTTGAAAACACCTGAATTCAAAGATTAAGAGGTGTGGCCCAAAACATTTGTCTATATAGTGTATATTAAAAAAAAAAGACACTACTTTTGTTTAGAATCAAAATGGCCAAAAACATCATTTAGGAACTTGAAAATTCATAAGTGCTTTTACATTAAAACAGTTCAATGTGCTGCTTCTTCCTTGCTTCTCCCCGATATATTATGCATATTACTGTATAAAGCAAGCGAGTCTGAGCATGAGCAGTTATAACTGAATCAGCATAATAGCTGAATTGGTATGGTATGTAACAACGTATTTAAAGGCTGCCCTTTATCCCCTTAGATTATATTAGGCAGCAGCACCCATTTAAAGTTGACAGTTATCTCTGCAATGATGTAATGAACAACAAAAAGGCCTTTTAATTGCTTATTAAATTATGTGTTAATCTGTCACTGTCTGTTTTTTTTTTTTTTTTTTTTTTTTTTTTTTTTTTTTTTTTTTTTTTTTTTTTTTTTTTTTTTTGTTTGTGGGTTTTTTTTTTTTTTTTTTTTTTTTTTTTTTTTTTTTTTTTTTTTTTTTTTTTTTTTTATTTATTTATTTACTTTTTTTTTTTT
>VUQI01000351.1:19262-39404 GCA_015106735.1 Paratilapia polleni | reverse complement strand
TGCTATAGGTTGCTTTGGTGTAAAAGATTACAATCAAAATACAGAAGATCTATGCACAGCATGGTAGCGCTGGGCAATTAATTGGATTTTAATTTCAGTCACAATTTTGACTTCTAACAATTCTGAAAACAAAATAACTGGAATAAAACAAATACTCTTTTACACTTTCTTTTATATGTGTTATAAATCAAGTGCACCCTTTTCCTTTGTAGCATTGCACTTTTGCCCTTCCTTAAAGCTCACTCGTTTAAGTTCAGCTCCAGCCAAGATGACTAAAAGGGAGTCCTTGGTTAATCAGGATGTAAAACTCAGAAGGTTTCTGAACCTGTGGACGGATTATTTCAGCTGCCTGCTGCTGCCTTTGTCTCCGAATCGAGGGAAAGTGAATCTGCTGCTTCACCCCAGCCTGCACTCAAACATCTTGTGGTGGAAGCAAACTGACAGTTGTCCTTATGAGATGGGCTTTATGGTCAAAAATACCCCCATTTACCTTTTTACATTTATTTATCAATTGTTTTTTGGTTTGAATATAATTCCGTGTTCCAAGTAAGGCCCTCTAAAATGGGCCCTCTTTTAAAGAGTGCATTACGAGGCTGGGTGGCAGGTGTGTAAGCTTATCCATGAGAAGACCTCGGTTCGTGTTCTGTTTGGGGAGGGGGGCTTTGTGTTTTTGCACTTTTTTTTCTTGCTTGTTAGTTAAGTTTGGCACCAAAAACTCCCCAGTTAGGTCTAAGAAAAGCTTGTGCTTTGTTAAAACACACCCCTTCACTACATTAACACTGCACACTCAAAAGATTGTTCTTACCCAGTGTCAAGCTGCTCCTTCAGCTCCCTCAGCTCTCTCCTCCTCCCAGTTAGGAAGGTTTTCTTGTTCCCTCTTCCCCTCTCTGTGTGTTTGATTACAGGACTGGTTTCAGGTGTGCTGTGCAATCATCCAATCACCTACAGCAGCTGCAGCTTATATACCACTTTTCAACTCCAGCACACTGTCAGACTGTAGTGTCAGTAATAGTTTGCTCTGTTCAGTGTAACTGTTAATATTATTCCACTCTGTCTCTTGTCAGCTCCACTCCACAACATGTGTGTTATGGTCTGTATGATCTCTGGTTCTTGTTATTATGTTTAGGTTCTCTCGTATTTGTGTCTTTTAATACTGATTTGTGGATTTTATTTATTTTTTTGATACTCAGTTCTTGTTTTGCTCAGTGTTTTACCTTTTCATGAGCCTCCTGTGTTCCCCTCTGTGTCTGTTGTCTATGTGAGTTTATTTTAGTCCCACTTTGTTTACTTTGTCTTATTTTAAAGGTTAGATTCATATTTGGTTTTCTGTTTTACTTCCCCTCTTTTGCTACTTTCCCACCCTTGTTAGGATCTGATTAAGTTCCCCTTTTCCTTGCATCTCTCTCTCTCCTGGTGTGTATTCACTGTCTCTAATCACAGACTTTGTCAGCTCATCATTTATTTATTTATTTTTTTAAAACTGTTTTCTCAGTGTTAGTCTGTTTTTCACCTACCTGTTCTCGTGTGTGTGTGTGTCAGAGAAAGTAAAGAAATTGTGTGACTGTAAATGACAGCAAACTGCAGTAAAGACTCACACTAAGCTGAAATGACACAAGTGCAAATAAATTAGGTCCTTAATATAAGCAGATTTGTTTTTTGTATGTTAAATATCTTGGTCCTGTTTCCTTTATTTTACTTATAAACTCAGTATATTTGGGGATTTAAAAAAAAAAAAAAAAAATTTGTTACATTTCAATTTACAAAGTTAGAAAAACAGTGTTTAAAGAGGAACCTGATGTTGCCTTACACAAAGAATTCCTTGTCCCTCCCTCAAACTGAGGAAAACAGGTTATTAATTGAAAACCGGTGCTGGACTCAGTATCTGCAGGTACCCACAGAGTATGTATTAAGAAACAAAATGGCTCTCACTGACTGCTTTTGGGACAGACTATCTGTGATGATGACTGTCACTGTGGCTTCAGCCATGCCTGCTGTTGTGATTCTAGCTGTGACACACTGGGTTTTAATGGGTGCAGCACTGATGACATGTGGTGGTTTCTGTTGTGTTGGAAACGCATCTGTCGGGTTTAAACAGTAATACGATGGATGTGCAGTATAGTAGCATCACAGATTCAGTCACGGCATCAGCTGAAGTCTGAGCAGTAACTGTGCGTCACGCCGCAGCTGTGCTCGCAAATAGCAGCTGGATATAATCAGATATCAGGTTTAAAATGAGTAACGAGCACTTAACGTGTCACTGTGACTGGACCAAAACACCAACATGTGGATGATGCACAGCATATTCCAAGGAGACACAAAAGTAATCCTTAAATTCTTGCTGTGGCCTTTGGAGGATTGAGTGCCCACTGAATGGCTGTTATCATTTGTAAAGAGTCTCACTGATGTCGTCAGCAGGCGACCTCCTTCACCCACTCAGCCAATTATCATCCACTGTAATGACAAACAGATTAAAACTCAGATTACAAAGGTGTCGACTTCAGGAGAAAAACCCTTGAAAATATTCATTTCATCAGAAGCAGGAAGGAAATACTTTGGGTCTTTTCTTTTCTTTTTTTTCTTCAGCAGTGGGACTTTTTCAGTCCCAAAATTGAATTATGAGTTCATACCACCATTGAATATTTTGTGGTTAAAACTCATCCCTGACACTGACACACACACACACACACACGTGTTGTGATCTGTTAGCAGAAGCACAGCTTCTTCTCCCCACTGGGGAGCCAGAGACAAAAAGGAGGTGGAGGTTCAATATTTGTTTTTTTTTCCTAAAAATAGTCTGAAAACAAAGTAAACTGTCAGCTACTTTTTTTTCTGAGTTTAGTCGTGTTGTTGCTTGTTTGCTAACTAATCTCGAGGAAAATGTTTCTTGACCTTTTTTATCCCCCAATCTCAGCTGAGGTAATCATGATTCTTAATGAATTTTTGAACGTGCAGAAATTTTACTAAATTGGAGCTTTGAAAATCTGGGGCTTATAAACTGAAATAAATGAATTTATCATCGATGTGATCGGGTGACGCATGTTTAATCAGAAGACTTCCCCAAACAAAGGCACAAAAGCAGCCTGATACCAGACAGAACTTTTAACACCTGTGTGTGAAACCAGACAAACACAAAAGAGGATAAATGCGTAAATCACGCCTGTATGTGCATCATAACCTGATGCAGAAAAAGGAACAAGTTTGTGCTTAAAATGGCACCAGACTGAAGTTTCTGCTCTTCAAAATTTGCAAAGGCTGGACCAGGACCAGGCAGACCTCTGGCAGTACTGTGAAGACAAATCTCTGGTGATAAGCTAAATAAATGGAGGTTTGTAAGGTGTAAAGAGCATTGTGTAAGAGTATATTTTAACCCAAACTATGATCTTTTGTTGCCTGAACCGGGTTGCCAAAACCCAACCAAACACAGGGTGTGAACCAAAGTTAAAAGCAAGTATAACTGAAGCAAGGCGGAGCACAGAGCACTGAACGAGGTGATAACTGCCCACTGAGCCTGGTGGAGAAGAACGTCTCCTCCATATCTGTGGGACTGATAACTGCCATTCAAAGGGCTGATAGATGTTAGAAATGAATGCGTCACTGGTGAAAAAAGACTTTATTTTCAATGCTGTGGAGCAGCCTTTGTTTGAACACTGCAGCTGAAGCAGTCACTCTGGGTCTGTGATTAGCACTGTGTTGTGATCTGCATTACCTTGCTAATGTACTGTATGTGTGCACATGAGGTCAGGGTGTCGGAGTGAGGAGCAGTGTGCCGACAGGCTGCTCTGTATCCTGTGACCTGCTGTTTACTGTGACCCAGCGTCTGTGTCTGTAGCCCTGCAGCCACAGAGCAGTGGCTGGCAGAGCGATCACTAAGCCCTGTCTGTCTCTGTCGCTCTCCGGGTTAGAGCGGGCTAAGCTTTTCTTCCTCTCATTAAAAGGCATACGGGTAATCGCCTCTAAGCAGCAGCTGGCTAACGCCTAATACCCAACAACAAATATCAGCCGTGATGCTGCAATCAGTGTCCGTCTGGGCTTAAGAAAGAGCAGTGGGACAAACTGGGCCTGTGCGGCACCACAGCAGCACCGGGCTCTTCATTCAACTCAGTAGCACTTTATATCCTCAGATCCTCAAAGCTTAGGGAGAATTTTACAGAAGAATGAACACAAGCAGAGATGGAAATGTAGATAAATGCAGCTGCAAGAAGTGTTGCTTTGGGTCATTTCTCTACAACGAACAGAGTCAAGGATTCAGAGTGGAGCAGAGCGTGGAGGGTTTCATGTTTCTGGAATGCTCTCCACATATCAGGGTTAGGTGCAGCCAACAGCAATGCAGGCCTTTTATTCAAATAAAACAGCTTAACTTAGCTTAGCCATACTGTACAGCAGATAAATATTTGCTTCTGCGCTCAGTGGATGAGTTAGCAACATAGATCTAAAAAGGAAAGGATGGTAGAAGAAACACTTGATACATCCTGTACAGTACATGTATGTTTGACTCAAAATCAAAAACATGCAGATCTACAGTTCATCTGTTTGTAGTGGAGGATTTAAGAAAGTATGAGAAACATTTATCGTATATAAAAAAAGAATAAAATCAGGACTGTGACGAATGGTGAGAGGGGAGCTGAGGTGTCAAATATCAACAAGAGGATCCCATCCCATCTCCTCCTCCAGCTCCTCAGCGCCTCCTCATTAGCATTGGTATTGTGCTCCTGGAGTGAGGTGACAAAGCAAAGTGCTTCTGGTCTCAACAGTTTTTGAATCAGCTTGAAATCCCCTTTGTGCTGGCCAAAGGCCCCCTGACCGAACACCCCCACTCACCCATCCACCGCCTCCACCATCCTCCAGCCTCTCCCACCTCATCACCCGGCAGTGCTCTTAACCTTTCAGCTTCATGATGCCGCGCTAAACTGAGGAAAGAAGCAGAAATCAAAAACTGCACAAACATTTCATCGTCAGGACTGCACAGCCTGATATCGTGTATTAAATATGTCTTTTATACTAAATTATAGCAAAAATATAGAATAAAAATTAAGGGTACAAATATTTAAATTTCAGAGAATATAGTGGGGTTTTCATCTGTTTGACTTAGCAAGTATCATAGCGTACGGCATTATTACACCATGCTGTAAAATGCTAAAGAGATGTAGGCAGGGTTCAGGTATTTAAATGTGACAGATTGTTCATACAATCTTGTTTACTTCTCTCAGTCTACAGTGTTTGATCTCTTTGGGGAGGCAGGCTGACACAGTGCAGTGCACATGATATGGTGTGAATCCACACAGGACTGAGTAACGTCTTTAGTTAATCTAATACAGACTGTAAGAGAGCAGCCTCCCGACCCTCACAAATACATCCGAACACTGTCCTGCTCGCTAATGTGTCATGCGCACATAACTGCTCTCAACAGCTCAAAAGCTTTTGCTATTTATAAATATGAATGTGACCAAACTCCTTAAAAAAAATGTATAAAATTATATAATTTAAATTTTAACTGATAGCTACTTTAACCCTGTTTCTTACTCCTGTTTTGTTGACATGGCTATTCTATGTGTAGGAATGATAATACCAACTTTGTTCCTTCTAAATTAGACACACACAAAATCCTTCCTACTGGGATAGGTTTTTGTTTTTTTCACTCCCAAAATATGACAAATGATCAATCATGAGTTCACACAACCACTGAATCTGAGTCAGAAAATAAAAATCAGGATGGAGGATGTCCAACATTAGGACAAAAAAAAAAAAAGTTGTGACCCACAGTTCACGGAGCTTAGAAGTGCTGTTGCTGTTTTCTTAAAATAATGATGCCCATCCTTGCTTTCAGTCAGCCTCTTAACGTAGCTGACATGTAGATTATTATAATCCCAAAATACAGATAAATGCATGCTTGACAAAGTTTGAACATGAGCAGAAACTGTGCTGAACAGACAGGGACTGATTCATTAAAAACAATTAAGTTATCTTTACCATGATTAGTGATCAGGTTACTTCCCCAAACAAGAGATGGTTGTTAACTCTTTCCACTCTTACTCTCCCATCTTAAACCAGGCAAACACAAAAGAAGACAGAAGAGTTAATCATGTGCCAACGGTGATAATGTTAAGTGAGAAAAGATGATTAACATTTGAAAGCAATACAGAATGCCAAAGAGCCTCACTCCATTTTGTTCCAATTAGTTTTCCTTTACAAAAATAGACATTTCTACCACAACCTGATATAGAAAAAGGTGCATAAAATTCAGCAGAATGCAGTCTAGGATGTGTCTGAGGTGCAACATTTCCTGTGGAGGACCCCCAGATCCTTCCAGTGCTCAAACAAAACCTACATCCACTGACTGTGTGTCCAAACTGCAACAGTGGAAACTCAAATAGACACTAATGCTGTCTACAGAGTCTCATTGTCATGATGTGTAGACCAAATAGGCTTTTGTTATTTTTAACCATGTCATCTTCATCAGTTTAAAACAAGCAGAAACCTCCAGGGCTGAACAATGAAGCCAACACGTTAGTGCCAGACTTTTTTGGAGGCCTTTCTCCAAAAGCAAATCAGTCCCCATAGACTCACACTAGCTGATAAATTCCAACCTCTCATCCAAATATGGTCACCTATGGCTTGAAGATTGCAATGACCAAATATGCTAACATCATTGAACTTCTAATATAACTGAGGACTCGTGCTCTCTGGACTTCCTGTTTCATACGGGGCGCTCCCATGCTCGTCCAGAATGAATGGGGCTCTTTGGAGCTGCAGAACAAAATCACCATCACATTTTTGATAGAAGGGCTTGAGACAATAGATATACCTCCATTTCTAGAGTTTTTTTTTTTTTTCCCCAGGTTTCTGTTGTAGTACAGGACAGAATTTGTAGCAGCAGCCTCCTGTTCACATCATCTTCAGCCACCACAACCAGCTGCTTCTTCTACACACGGATGTTCTGTTGTGCTTCAGCTATGGTCTAATTATTTTTTGGAAACGGGCGCCATCAAGTCGTAAATCCCTAACCGACCAATCAGCATGTATTAGCAAAATGTTTTATGAGCAAAAACAGCTTCACTGCAAGAGAAACTAAAGACCATAAGTGTTGCTTTATATCAGTTCACACACATTATCAACGCTGGATTCGTGAAAACTAAAACAAACTGTGGACTTTTTTTTTTTTTTAGAAGCAGGTGGAAATACTTATTTTAGGTGTTCAGCTCAGTTCACTCCTATTCATTAAGGACTGTCTCACAAGCGCCCCCTGCTGTGCCCTGGCTGAATTGCGGGATATTTCTGTACAATGGGATTAACAGGAAGTGGAATGCTCTTTCAGGTTGGCTCTGCTAACATTAATGCTTCAAAATGTGGAGTCCAAAAGCAATAGGTGACATCATGGGTGGATGGCTATGCCCATCTTTCATTTACAGTTTATACTTATTGTGTGGTCAAGTAGAAAAAGCTCCGCTTGAGTGAAACAGCAGCTTCAGAGGGGAGAGATCCTCAGACTAAAAACACATATGATTCCTCAGTGTGTTTGTTCAGTAGCTGAGTTGCTCTTACTGTTGCTGTGGGCTGTAACTGTTTGTGGCAGTGAACAGGTTTACTGTATACTTCCTGCCAAACAGCCTGAGCGCAGAGCAAACAGGGAAAGAGACAAAGACGGAGACTGGGAACAAAGAAGTGGGCGTGTCTTTAGAAGCGGGCCCGCCCGGTCATCGCCGCGCAACCAATCAGCTCCCGGATATGCAAATGACCTCGCTGCACCGCATCGCCCCTGCCCAGGCGGTGACGTCACCCGCACATCTCTCTGTCTGGCTCTGCAAAGACTCAGACAGAAGCAACAGAGGAGCTGAGGGGAAGTCAGGAAGCCAGGAAGGAGTATTACCACTGTGGAGTAAACACGCTTTTCCTGCAGCAGCAGCCGCAGAACGGCACGGCTCGGATCGGGACGTCCAGCTTCGATCTGGAAAACAAAACGGGGTGGATGGTTTTTCGTGGCTCCTTTGCACTGTTTTTCCTCCCCTCTTCAGCCGCACTGATTTCTTTGCACTGACCAGTTGTCTTTGAGAACCGGCTCCGGTGCCTCTCCCCTCCTCCTCCTCCTCCTTTCTTCCCCTCTCCTTTCGTCACCCTCCTTCCTGAATTATTTTTTGCCTTCTATCCGCAACCCTGAGAAGCCGCAAACATGCCCAGCTCGCTGTTCGCCGACAGCAGCGTCCAGGGAGACGCGCTGGACGACCAGAGAGCGCTGCAGATCGCCCTGGACCAGCTCTCCCTGCTCGGCTTGGACAACGACGAGAATCCGCTGTACGACAACGGCCAGGAGCCCCGGAAGAAGAGCGTCAACATGACGGAGTGCGTCCCGGTGCCCAGCTCCGAGCATGTGGCTGAGATCGTGGGCAGACAAGGTGTGTGTGAGACGGTTTGTGTTTGTCTTGCAGCACAGCTGAGCGCGGCCATGCACCCAAACACCATTGTCTTGTGTGGGAGGAACGGAATGCCAGCACACTCAGATAACGCATGTGTCTGGCTTTTCTTGCTTTTAGGCTAAATATATAGGCTCTGCTGGTGAATTCGGCATCTATGTAACCTTTCAGGCTTCAGTTTCTGTCTCGCCAGTTAGTCATACTTTGTTCCTTCTCTATAAATACACAGCGGTGGGCGGCAGCGAGCAGCGCGCACCGATTCAAGAAGTTGACATTTAAGTGGAATAACTGCCTATTGAGATTAATAACTGCCTGTGCTGTTAGTGCCGAATTGAAGCGAGGCAGGAAGCGGCTCTGAAAAGATACTAAAGGCATTCTGTTTGGTGTGCGTTCCCTTTAGGCAGGACATGTTTGTTAAAGTGTATGAAAAAATCAATGGGGTTTGGTTTGGAAGAATTTAAATTGAATTAAATTGGAATCTGGGCTGTTTGGGTGAAGCTCAGCGATGACCGCTGGCATGACAGAAGTTATTATAATCATCATGTGGTGGACATGTTTGTAGGTCACTGAGTTCGCGATACGTGTGTGTTTCTCCTCACAAATTCGTTGTTTAATGGCTGTGATGGTGATCGGATCAAATTAGGACAGCGGTCACGATGTTACCTTGCCTCGCAGGCTGCAGACGCCCATAGCTGCACAGATCTCACAGTGTTTCCAGCTGTAGGGCTGCAGGGCGGGACTGGTGCTTGGTTACATATGCGGAATCTTTTCCCCTCCCTGTACTGCTGCTGCTGCTGCTCTCAGAAAAACAAAAGGAACTGTAAGGACACTTTACAGCAGCCACAGTGGGACATTTGTGCAGTAGGCTTGTTTACATCCCACACCCTCACCCAACCCCCTGTGTCGGGTTCAATCAGGTTATAAGCATGAAGAGGAGAAATGGTGGATTAGCCATGACCTGGGGTGTTATTTTAATGCAGAGAGTCTCATGCTGGAGACTATCCTCATTTAACCTGCACCAGTTTGACGCCAACTCACGATTTGAACTGGTTTATAGGGTGAGTTTAGGTAGGTTCGCCTTCCTCTGCTGGTTACATCACCCTGTCCCACTCAGCTGGCTTTGCTCTGCTAATTATGTCATTCTTCTCAGGCTGTTTCCTCAGCTGGTCCCGTTTTGATGATAAAGATGTGTGCCTGTGCTTCAGGGCGTTGGAATGCAAGTTAATGCTCTGCTTCCAGGATATGAAGTCTTTAAGTGGCTTTTCCCCTCTTTCCATAATGCAATAAAGAGTCTAGCTGCAGCCTCTGTAGATGATCAGGCGTCCTCATGTATCCTGAAGTGAGTTTTCCTCTGTGTTATTTCTGTCCTGCTGTATGTTCATGGTGGTAACGTGGTTTGAATTTGTTCTTCTCTAAAAGGGTCCTTTCACCTGGTTTTTGAGGCCACTCACCCTTTGAGAGACAATAACAAACACACAGCATCTGTTCTGAATAATCCACCAGTAATGCTATAACGCGCCATATTTCGAGGTTCTGCTATTTTGGAACCTGTTCTCACGTCTCGTCTTTTGCTTCCTTTGCCTCAGGTTGCAAGATCAAAGCGCTGCGAGCAAAGACTAACACCTACATCAAGACTCCGGTGCGAGGCGAGGAGCCTGTTTTCGTGGTGACAGGCAGGAGGGAGGATGTGGCCATGGCTAGGAGGGAGATCATCTCTGCGGCAGAGCACTTCTCCATGATCCGAGCCTCCAGGAACAAAAACACCAGCCTGAATGGGAGTGGTACCCCGGTCCCCGGTCCACCTAACCTGCCTGGACAGACCACCATCCAGGTCCGGGTGCCTTACCGCGTGGTTGGGCTGGTTGTAGGGCCCAAGGGTGCCACCATCAAGCGCATCCAGCAGCAGACCCACACATACATTGTGACCCCGAGCCGGGACAAGGAGCCAGTATTTGAGGTGACAGGGATGCCGGAGAATGTGGACCGAGCACGCGAAGAGATCGAAGCCCACATCGCCATGAGGACCGGAGGCCTGATTGAGCTCCAGGATGAAAACGACTTCCACGCCAACGGCACAGACGTGGGTTTTGATCTGCATGGACACGCCACCCTGTGGTCCAAGCCCAGCGCAGGGATGACCCCCACCTCTGTGCGCAAACCCTTCTCCAACTACCGGAACGACTCGTCGTCCTCCCTGGGCAGCGCCTCCACAGACTCCTACTTTGGCAACAACAGCTCGCGCATGGCCGACTACAGCCCCCCCAGCCCCGCGCTCAGCTACACCGCCACCACCAACAACAACGGCAACAACAATAACAACAACATCAATGTCAACACCAACGGCAACGGGTTTGTTTATGGAAGCGACGTGATCTCTCCTGACTGCACTGATCTGACTTTTGACTCCCCGCCAGGGTTTGACCCTACACCAGCCCCACCAGGCCTCCTGTGGTCCCCGTATGACAGTCGCATGACCCCCTCCTCCACTGGAGGCAGCTCCCCCACCTCCACTTCAGCCATGTTCCCAACCAACAGCTCCACTAATGCCAATGGGATAGTGGTGAGCCAGAGAAGGGTTAACGGTTGCACCCCGCAGCCTCGCCTGTCCCCTCCCCTTCACAGCCACAACGGAGGGCCCGCCGAGCACCCGTTAGCTCGGAGGGTGCGCAGTGACCCGGGCGGTGGCCCACTCAGTTTCCCCAGTTACTCCAGCTCCATCGCCTCCTTGCCGGGGTCCCACCTCCCCGGGGTTCCGTGCGACTCGTCGTCCTCCTCTTCCTCCTCCTCCACCTCCTCCGGCACCAGCCGAAAAGGCAGCCGCGATTGTTCGGTGTGCTTCGAGAGCGAGGTCATTGCGGCGCTGGTCCCCTGTGGGCACAACCTCTTCTGTATGGAATGTGCCAATCGGATCTGTGAGAGGAGCGACCCCAAATGCCCCGTCTGCCACACCGGCGTCACTCAGGCTATACGTATATTTTCATAAGAAGTGGAACTCTTTGACTGTCTCAGCCGAGAGACTGACTACAATAGCAACAACAGACTCTTCATACCGCTTTAATGATCAGCCAGTCATCAGTTTGGAAAGTGTACATAGATATACATATGTATGTAAGAGAGGCTGCAGTATCCAGAAGAAGGGACAGATAGCCTCTATGGGCTAGTTGTGAATAATGTACTGTAGCTTGGGGAAATATTTTCAACATCTAAGTGCATGTTTTAAATATTACAGTATAGTAATCAATAGTTCTAGTTAATTGTACACTATATTTATGAAGTGAAGAGACACAGTGGGGTCAGGACGGAGGTACGGGGGTCTAACTGTAGACTGTTTCAGCGGGACGAGCCTTCCAGGTTTGCCGATCGAATGTAGTGAGAGGGGCGGTCGTGGCTGGGAAACATGGAGGGCGTCCGGCCAAACAGGACTCAGGCCTAAAAGATACTGCAGCTCGAGTTCAGAAACAGAGCGAGCGAGCAACAACATATCCTACATATATATGTATAGAATCAATTTCCACAAGTTGAAAGTTTTAAATGACATTACTACAGATTGAAGTATTTTATTCTTTTTTGACTTGAAAGATTATATTTCTTATTGCAAAGATGTTTACAGATATTTTAATTTAAGTTCAGTGAACTTTTTTGTAGCTGGGTTGAAATATTGTTCATTTTTTTAGTACGGCCTTATGGCATTTGATCACTGTATTATTTTAATATCACACGACTGTGGGAAGAAATCCGAGTCCACAAAATATGTATCTGACAGTATTCTGTTGGGATGGAGTTTTTATAGGTTCAGCAAAAAAATGTCTTTTAAATCTGCTTCACCCAGCATATTTTTTATTCCGTAATATAAAGCATATTTTATTCTATATTATTATGAAACATTGAAATGTACAAAACTTAGTAAGTTGAACACAAAGAAACCGTTTATGCTTTCTAAAATTTGTATGAATTAGATTCCAGTGGGAATTACAGGCTTCTGTTGCACCACTATAGTTTTAGTATTTCTATTTTAATACATTTGTTTACCACTTGTTTATGTATATGTAGGTGAAGTTACTTGAGCGTAAATGTACTTTATTGAGCAAAGTTTAAGAACAAAGTATATTTTATTTTATGATAAAGGGCCTTTAACCTCATGGTCAAATACTAATATTATATTTGCTGAGACAAGATTTGAAAATGTATCAAGAGTTTTATTTTTCTGACATTTAAAGTTATACATGATAAAAAAAGTAATGGTGCTACTTCATGTTTTTTTAAGTATTTCTATATAAGTCCAATAAAAATGGTACATCGATGCGGTGTCTGCTTCTCGTCTTCTTCCTGACATGTTGTAGGGGATTGTTGGAGTTTAATAGTTTTCTGAACATTTGACCCCTCTCTGCTTCCTAATGGAAGCTCCGAGGTGGCAGGATTATCACAGCGGCCTAATTATTGAGGATATGCTTTGACTGGGGGACTCGGCCTGCCTTATCACTAATTAGAAGAGCTATGTAACCTATTCTTATGCAGATCTACTGGTGCAAAGACCATAATCTGGCTCCTATGGGTTTTGATGGACTAATGATATGGTAAATGGAGATACTGAGAGTTCTGTAAAAGTTTGATGGCCATGATGTCAACTGTTTTATAAAAACACCGTCACTGTGTCACCGGTTAGTAAAAAACTGTCATTTAAAGCTCTAACAGTCATTTAGCTGACTGCTAATCACCTACAAACTGAATGTGAGTCATTTAAGAGAAAAAAAATCCCACAAAATTTCTTACTTTATCTTTAAAGTTCAAATAAAAATAGACATTTTCAAATTTCACCTCAGAGCCTGGGAACTGCTGGTGAACATTTTTTCTCTGACATCATTTTACAGAATAACTGATGAATCAGTTGATTAAATAATCAGTCAATATATTGAGAAAGAAAATCATCACTTTCAGCAAAGTTTGCAGTAAGTTTTTGGTCACATTCTCATTTTGGGCAGATATGGACTGATTAAAATGACTTAACTGGTTCTTTACGTTTGGTTTTAAACATTTTGTTAAACTGGGAAAACTCTGGCAATTAAACCTATGAACTGGGAAAAGGCCCCGGGTTCTTTGTGCATCTGTGGTTGGTTGTTTAATTACACACTGGTCTGCTCTGGTAATATGCAGCAAAAGGCCTAATAAACACTAAAAGTGGTCTTTTATTTCCTGAATTACTTAATAAGTAAAATGTGAAAAATGTTCAGTAATTTTCATGAAGCTTGAGGTGTCGTCACAAAAAACATTCAGTTCACAGTCCGATACACAAGAGATCATCATAGTTTGGAAGATGAGGCTGGGGGATGTCGTAGTAAATTATTAACGTGTTGCTGGGATAATCATTTCGTCTACTAAATTTGGTTCTAATTACACATTAACTGACAGACAGCAAACCTGTGGGGGAAGGGTGGAAATAAAGGCTGGTTTCTCAGCCTTTGGGTACCGGGACAGGTGCCAGGAGCAAGAAATAGTAACAACAAGCTACAGAGGAATCCCAGCAAACACAGTTCAAACACTGACATTATCTCCCCTGTCAAAACTGCTCCACAGATGCACAGATGCTGATGTTGTGTCCTTGTACAGTATCGGACCAGACGGGCCGTCTCTTACGAAGTAAAAGAAGATTGCTGACATTATTGTAGAGTCTTTTTTTGACACTCCATGTGACTTCTTTTACCAGATGCCAGGTTTTTAAATATAAGGAATATAAACATAAATGTTTATATATGTAAATTCTTGGTAGAATAAGAAAGGGGCTCCAGAGTGAGAGGTCGTCAATTGAAGCATCTCATGGTGGTCCCATCTTTTCAGGAGTGAAAATGTTTTATTTTGGTCTAATTGATAAAGGATATTATAAAGCAAAATTCTTTTACACAAACTTCCTCTTCCCAGAAAGTCCAAGGAGGACGTGCAGTAGACATCTCTGATGTCGGCACAAAACTAGATGTCGAGAAAAGGTGTTAACAAGAGTTAATAATCACTGAAATGTCTGCTGTTAGCTCAGTGGGATAAAAAATGAGCACCAGAGTCAGAGGTGACCAGTCCAGGAGATGTTTAAGAAGGACGTCCAGGAGCCAGCTAACTGTTCTCCAGCCAAGATGTCGAGAAAAGACACCAAGCCAAAATGATTGCTGCAATCTTCTGGTAATACAGCACTTTTTTCTTTCTCAGTTAAGTCTTTTTTCACTCTGTTTCTTTTGTCTGCTCATAACTCATCTGAAATCATGTTGCATCAAGTCCAGTGTCCTCATTTAACACACAGTCAACATAAAGAAATTAAAAAATGGGTGGAAAATACTGAAGCAATCCAAGAACCAGGTCACTCGGTATGGTCGGTTTCAAGCAACCAAAGCACAAAGACTCATGGGAGTGTAAATGTTTAAGTTCAAATCCGTGATTTAGTCGTGCTGTGGTGGTTGTTTCAGCTACACTGTGTTAAGATGTTGATTATTATGGATGTGTGCTGTGGCTTCTAGTGTTTGTGAAATCAGTGTTAAGGTTTAGCTAGCAATGGACCACCATAACTTCAAATCCTGCCTGTTAAAACGGCAACATCCCCATAACTTATCATACAGGTGCTTTTGGCTGCTCCCCTATTTCCCAAAGGGTTACCACAGTGGATGGATCTGCATGTTTGATTTGGCACAGATTTTACACCAGATGACCTTCCTGACACAACCTTCCCAATTATCTAGGCTTGGGACTGACACTAGGAGTACACTCGCTTGTGACCCCCTAAGGCTGGATTTGTGTCTCCTCCTGGAATCAAACTGGGGATCTTTCACGTGTAAAGTAAAAGTTAGCCGCTACACCACAGAGCCACCAATGATTTATCATAGATCTATAAAAAAAAAAAAAGAGACGAGGAAATACAGATTATAAATTAGATTTTTAAATACAGAATATGGACAAAAAGTATTGGGCCACATCTCTTAATCTTTGATTTCAGGTGTTTTCACCTGTTGCTACAGGTGTATAAATCTAGCAGCTAGCCATGCAGTCTGCCTTCACAAACATTTGTGAAAGACTGGGTCGCTCTAAAGAGCTCACTGAATTCAAGCGTGATACTGTGATAGGATACCACTGTTGCAAAAAGTCAGTTTGTGAAATTTCTTTCCTCCTAGATATTCCTTTGGCATTAACATGAGCACAAAAACTGTGCGCCAGGAGCTTCATAGCATGGGTTTCCATGGCAGAGCAGCTCCTGTAGGTGTAATGTGTAGGTGGCCCAGAACTTTTGTCTATATCGTGTAGTTACTTCCATCAGGATGGAAGTACAGGGTCTGACCTTTGTGAACTTCTCGTGCCCGGAGATCTTTTATGGCTTCCAGCCTAACTCTGTTGAGCTAATCAAGGTGATATGAGGTGTGTGTTGATTGTACTTTGTGGTGCTTTGATTCTTGGTGACGGTGCTGTTGTTACGGAGCACATTGTTGTTAATATATGGAACTGTGATGTCTTCCTTGATGTGGTTGTATTTATGTGACAGTTGCCACAAACACAAAGAAAATTTCTGAAAAGATAGTAAACGCTGTTAACTAATTAACCCTGTGTGTTGCGTGAGTTTAAATGTGACACCAAAGGCTCCTTAACAAGTGTCCATATTTGATGAGTTGGGAGTGAGAGACACAACTCACTATTGCCATAACTGATAACAAAGGACTGGCTGTGCGTATCATTTGACTCCTCAGGATTGGGAGCTGGCTGACTTTGCTTTGAGAAGATCATTTCCATGTCAAAGTAAGAATTTATTAATAACTACTGGCTTTCTTCTTAAGTCATACTTCAGATCAAAGTAGGTCTGTTTTGTAAATGAGGCTCCTGGTATGTAAGAGCAACAACAAATCACTGATACACAGTAATTGTTTGGCTGCTAATTTGTTCCATGATGAAAGGAAGTGGATTTGCAGCTGTCACAGAGAAAGATTGTGAAACTATTACTGAGAATCCAGCAGTCAGTGTCTGGTAATGTCTCTGTGGTTGGGATGTTTTTGTGCCTGATTGTGAGTTTCTACAGTGGAGGCATAAAGTCAAGCATTCTCAGTGAGCATCCATACTGGTTGATCCTTTAATAATACACTGAATATGAAAGTAAAGAACCAACCATGACACATGAATTCCAAATGGATCTGAAAAATGTTTCAGTCAGAATCTGCATGTAGGTCACTTGTACACACCCTGATTTAATTTTAACTGCAATCTGCTGGATGTGTCAGGAGCTGACAGTGTTTATGAAAATGAGCCTTACTTAGGATCGTCTCCTCTCTGCCACACAGAGCAGCTCCTGCTCTCTGCCTGCGCCTCCCATCCCCTCCTCCACCTCCTTCCCCGTGCTGAAGTGCATCCCCGAGTCATGTGGTCCTGCTGGAAACACTGACGTCTAAACACATGCTTTGGTGCAAGATAGTAAATGTAGACAGAGCCGGCCCTAATGATAAGTTTAAAATGGAAACATCCAACACGGGCCCACAGAAACTGGCCCCATAAACCATATTATTAGGAAGCAATCTCACGGCTGCAGAAAAGAGCTGACAAGTGTTTTTAGTCAAATGTGCAACACATGGAGTTCACAAAGTGCTTCTGTGGTCACAGATTCACTAAAAGAAGGCCTGTGCTTCTGCAGGCCAAGAGAAGTCTGAAATTAGTCGTTTCATTTCATCAGTATTTTTATTTGAATGTATTTTACTACAACACATCTGAATATGTCAGATTTTTGGAGGGATAATAGTATAGCTGGTGTAATGTAGGAAACATTAAAGGAAACCTGCTCTGCCCATTTCCAACTCCATGTTTTTATTCTCATGCTACTATTAGAGCAGCTTGGCATGATTCACAGTTCTAAATAATCCTTCTTTATCTTATCCTGGGCCTTGGTGCAGCCCCTCAGTTCATCCTCTGCCTGAAAGAAGCTGTTATAGCTCCTCCCCCTTTACAGCCACCCTCCCTTTAAGACAACTTTCTTCTGATTGGACTGATCTGATGAATGCTGATAGTTCCATGTGCACATCCACATGCAATAAAAAGCACTGCAGCCAGTTAGACTATAACTTGTAGAGCCAGAGCACCAAAATCAAGGATTCATCTTCTTTGGACGCGACCAAAAGAATCAAAATCAGAAACTTTGGTGACTCTGCATTTCATCTAAAAGCACAACATGGCAGTTATACGACAACCACAAGGCAACACTGATAAGTATAAAACAAAACAGGTTATAAGGAGATCGTAAGTCACAATCACACCTTGCTTTCTAGACCTTTGTGAGTCTAATGGGACCATAATTTCCAAAATAAACATCATGTTTTATTCAATAAGATTTGAAACTAGTGATTGAGACCATAAACTCATCAGGAAAGTGCTTACTGAAGTCATAAACCAAGTGAGCGGTTTCATTTTCTCACACACCCTGTATAGACTTCTGTACAATCAGGCTACGTCCACACAAATACGGGTATTTTGGTAAATGTAACTTTTTCTATTCATTTTGGCCTTTTATCCACACGTAAACGGCATTTTGGATCACTGAAAACTGAGCTTTTGAAAAACTCCTGCCAGGGTGAAGATTTTTTCAGAAACTCAGTTTTTGTGTTTACGTGTGGACGAGGAAAACAGAGATTTTGTGTTGCAACGTCAAAGGTGTATGCCTTTATCTCCTTTTTTTGACATCAAAATGGGCGCTGTGTTGTTGTTTGTGGGCTTTTGATTGGCCAACATTTCTTCACGGTTTTGATTATCGCCACTTGTTGCTTTGGCATGTTCTTGACAGCACTTCAGATCATTTTTTGCGTTTTCATGTGGACAGAGATATTTTTCAAAAATCCTTGTTTTAAAAAATACCCGTGTATGTGTGGACGTAGCCTCAGACATCTGTTGGTAACCTGAGGAGTCACCCCCTGCTGGCCCTTAGAAAGAATGCAGGTTTAAGATGCTTCACTTTACAGACCGAAAAGTCCATTTTCTATATACGGTCTAAAATTCAAAGAAAATATGAAGACTGTTGCTGGTGTCTTGCATGTATAAACAAACGTACTAATGGCCTGCTTTCAAAAAGCAGCCATAAAATTCATTTTACTGTGATGTGTTCAGTGTGAACAGTTTTGGAGCATCGGTGGTTCCTGTAACTTGGTAGATCTTCATGTTTTTCTTCCACCCTTGCAAATGAGTCATTCATTTAGATAATGTTCAGCAGAAACTGCTCATCAGCAGTGCATACTGAGAGCCAATATTCCACCACTTCAAGATATAATTCGACTCAGTTTTATTTCTAAAGCGCCAAAGCATATCATAAATCATCTCAGGGCACTTTACACATTAAGGTCAATACCTTCCAGTGTTCTACAGAGAAATAAGATAACTCCCCTCTGTTCCTCTCACCTTTGCTGCATTGTCTATGAAACATGAAGCAGGTGTGTTGTATTCATATTTTAAATTAAAACGTGGATATCATGTGACACTGACTGAAATCATATCATCACCCTGCTCTAAAAATGGATAATTTCATTAGCATTCAGGAGGCTTCCACTGTGCTGACGTGCAGAGGTTTTTGGTGTGAAGCAAATCTTTGCTTTGCATTATTTATGCAGAGAGTTGTGGAGTCTCTGTTTATTCACCTAAAGCCTCTAATTTCCCATAGATAACCAGCAACACTTTCTCTAGTCTTTGAATATTTATCACTTGGCGTCTTAAAACTTTGAGATAATAATGATTAGTTTTGCTCAAGGTTCTCAGCCCAGTTTGCCTCAGTTAGCCTTGCCCCAGGTGGAGTTTCCACTTGGCATTTAGTGTAATACAGTTCAAACTGCAGCACCTCTCAGATGTTTTTCATATTAAATCTGAACACTTTTAGACTCATGTGCATGGTAGGTGTAACACTAATAAAATTATAATCCATATGAAAGCTAGTGGACAAAATCCTTATTTTCGCAGGTTCATTGTGGCTTATGGGGACTCAGTGTATAAATACTGGCTGTGTCACTGCAGCTTCAGCTTAAATAACACATGTGTATCTGGGAAGACAGCAAATCTGGATGTTATTGATTTAAGGAAAATATCCATTTAAAAACCCAGTTCATTGCTATGACCATGAATCTTTTTAATGCCATTCCAACTCAGGGTATCAATTACTGACACTCTGCCATATGCTGGCTTCATAGAAATGTGAACAAGGTGTCCTTTGGTGTTGGTGCAGCAGCAACATTGAACGCCAAGAGATAAAAGTCCTCTTTTAACCTTAAAGTGACTGAGTTCGCATTTCTATGTGCCGTTGTCATATTTTAAATCATAAAATAACTTTCTACCATGAATTTCTACTTCTGCAACTACTTCTACTACTCATAGGTGTGTCTTTTGTCCTGTCTCCCTCTGCGCTCTTCTGTTTCCCCTCACTCCCAACCGGTCGCAGTAGAAGGCTGCCCCTCCCTGAGCCTGGTTCTGCTGGAGGTTTCTTCCTGTTAAACATGAGTTTTTTCTTCCCACTGTTGCCAAGTGCTTGCTCATAGGGGGTCGTCTTACTGTTGGGGTTTTCTGTCTAATATTGTAGGGTCTTTACCCTAAAATATAAAGCGCCTTGAGGCGACTGTTGTGTTTTGGCGCTATATAAACAAAATTGAATTGAATTGAAAATATTATCCTGGTTAAATAAAGGTTAAACTCGGTAGGTGGCGTCTTCTCTGCTTGCTTTCTGTAAAAGTCACTGCACACTTCTGCATGATAAAAATGT
>VUQI01000351.1:7138-19242 GCA_015106735.1 Paratilapia polleni | reverse complement strand
GCTTGCTCATAGGGGGTATCTGACTGTTGGGGTTTTCTGTCTAATATTGTAGGGTCTTTACCCTAAAATATAAAGTGCCTTGAGGCGACTGTTGTTGTGATTTGGCGCTATATAAATAAAATTGAATTGAATTGAGTAGTATTTTACGGGATTGTCCCACTGATGCCTAAGGGATAATGCAAAGTTGTGATTGTCCAACAGTCTCTAGCAGGCACGACCTCTAATCTACTAATTTGTATTTCCAGACACAAATTTTCCACTTTTTTGTGTCCCTGAATGCAGTTTTTCGTCTGTCCACTCTCACGTGCACTGATTCCTGTCCATGGACACAAAATTCATATTTTTCTTTGAAAAAAAAAAAACCGCATTGGGAGGTTGGAGGGGTTGGTGGTGGAGTGAATCAATTCACCGCTCACACCAGAGACCGAAGTTCAACTCATACACGTTACACACTTTCACACTTCATTTGTATCATTATTAAATACATCACTTGGTAAATGTTCATGACTTGGTTAACTACCAGGTTAGGTTCACAAAAACATCGTGGCTTGGGTTGAAAAACTGTGTTTGCCACTTCTTTTAAAGATCTGTTTTCCTGGTTGCTTGATGGCGTGTCTCCACTTTGTCTGGACAGCATACTGAATGTGCTGCAGACATGAAATAGAGTTCCTATTGTAATATATTAGTTACAACATCATGATGACTGTCACAAAAAAATGTGACAATTCGTGTCCATGAACATAAACACAGATTCGTTTTTTGGGACTATTTCACATTTCGCTGAGGCCGGGGTGGTTTGAAATATATGCCTGCTTTTATTGAACATTTTACTGTGATGTGTTCAGTGTGAACAGTTTTGGAGGTGGTGGTCTGAAACTTGCTTTGTCCCACACTGCATGAAATGTTCAGTGAGAACAGGCCTTAAGAGCAGCAATAATTTAACCGTACGATGTACCGACGTGAAAATTTAACTTCATAAGCGGAGTCATTATATGGAGTTTGATTTTACTGATTATATTGTAATTTTCCACATCTAATCACTACATTATGATATTTTGCAGTGAAACAGGGTCAGGGTTAATAAGGCTAACAGACCTCGAGTACGAAGAGTTCCTGCTGCAAAAACCACGAGGTAGATACTTAATGCCCAAAGTGACGATGACAACTGATGGAAATTAGTCAGGTTAACTCATAAAAAATGATTGAAAAATATTATTAATGACATTGGAACATTGTAGAATAGCCATAGATAGCCATCCTCGTATCGATGAGACACCAGCAGCTTTCACAAAACAGAGTTATTTGATGCCCTGGGAATGTAAACGAGCTGTGCCACCAGCTCAGCTTATTACATCTGTACCTCCACATTACAGCTAGTCAAGTGTGTTAAAATCCTAATTAGTGACAATGGCAATCTCCATTTTGTGTTCACTGATGTGAACACCTGTAAGCTGTAACCATGGGAGTCTCTCATCATTAGCTTCCAATTCCCCTTAAGAAGGCAACCAGCCTTGAATACACACCCACATCCACTAGGCTGAAACCGAAAAACAAGCGTTTTCACTGTGAACATAAAACTGACGAACACCACAAAACAATAAATTAAATGTCCTGGGCTTCACATAAAGAACATGCCAGAAACGTGGAGGAGGAAATGAAGACTGTTCTTCTGCCAAAGAGGGGAGTGGTGTGGTGTAGGGATGTGTGCAACTAGTCAACTACACAATTTGCCGCCCTTCCTAGTTGGGATCAAAAAAAGTCGTGGGTCAAACTATTTCTACATATTTTATTAATGTACAATGCCAGTTAATGGTTGGCTCTAAGAGTTTACATAAACCACCAACCAACAGTCACAGCTGCAGCCCCTGCAGACAGCAGCACCCTCTCACTCTCTGCTACAGCAGGTTTTAAATGAGCAATGTGGAAAGTGAAGCAGCAAATGAACATGTTTGAGAGTAAACTGGCATATGGGTCATTCCATGAAACGAATCAGTAACTGCATCCTACCTGACCCCCCCAGAATCAGCTGATTTCTTGTTTGTACAATAGTATATTTCATGAAGCCATGCAAAATTTTACCTTCATACTAGGCCCTCAGAATACAAAGGGGTAGGCTGAGTTTTAATTGGAGATAATTTATCTAAATGACAGCTAGAAGATGAGCCTGGTATCAAAATGTAGGTAAAAACGAGACCTTTCATAGGCTCTAATTTGTTTTGATTCCATTAGATTAGTGAAGTTTTGCTATAGAAGCTATGATAAAACCTATATTGATGCTCAAAGTTGGTTACAGAAAAAAAAAAATCATGCTGAACCGAAATAAAATTTTGACTTTAGATTGTGACACTTTGAGTGGCTGTAAAACTGATTTGGTTGCAGTTTTTAACGGAGCTTAAATGTGACACAGAATGTGAAAACCCGGCTAAAGTCCAAAATTTTCATTTTTTAAAATGTTTTCTAAACTTCTAGATTAACATTCAAACGTTCTTTGAATTTTTGTGGTTTAGTAACGATGTAAATAGATGAAAACTCAGTTGTAGCATGTTCGTAAACGATTAAACGTCTGATAGAAACTCCACTAAGAACCATCAATCAATCACAATCCACACAGCGTCCATCATTCATAGATATCCTGAAATCCATCCATTTGCTTTCTTAAGTGCTTATCCAGTTCTGGGTCACGGGGGGCTGGAACCTATCCCAGCTGTCACTGGGTGAAAGGAGGGGTACACCCTGGACAGGCAGACTACCATTCACACTTACATGCACACCTACAGTCAGTTTAGAATTGCCCGTTAACCTAATGAGGACATCTTTGGACTGTGGGAGGAAGCCAGAGTACACAGAGAGAACCCACACAGGAACACGGAGAACATGCAAACTCCACACAGAAAGGCCCAGCTGGCCATTACACTCAAACCCAGGACCTTCTTGATGTGAGGCACCAGCGCTCACTCCTGCACAAACATGCCATCCATATGCTAAAAGTATTGTGAAAGAATATATACATGAATGACCCGTATAACCACTCGACTGGAGAGATGCATAACCACGTCCTGTACAGGTGTGTGGACGTTAACCTGTGAGGACAGAAGGCTGCTGCTAGTGCTAATGTTAGCAACACATAGCAAACAAATCCAAGATTTTGTATGTGAGATGTTCTGCAAAGACCAAAATGCCACACACTTCTGCAACATTTAAAATACAAATTTATTATTTAAGGTTCCGACTAACAGTTTCAGATTTTGACTGGTTTCTAACTTTCAGACTAGCGTTTTTTCTCACATTTAATCAGTGCAAGACTGTGGTGTATCTACCAGGCTGCTTTTGTAAACCTGATGAGAGGTTGAGAATGTGCAAAGGAGGAGTCTGTCTCTCTTCTTTTTAGAACAAATTTCCCCCACAAAGGTCTGTGAATGAAAACTTAATAGCTGCCTTTTGGAAATGCAGTTTACTAGACCCCCAAATAGAAAAATGTACATATTTTAAAGGGGAAAATGAAACAGCTATTGTACTGATACATGTGCAACACATTATTCTTAGTCAGTGAAGAGTGACACATGGATAAAAATGTGTTTGTTATGTGAGACAGATAATGAAACCTCTCTGAAAGTGATGATGTGTCTGTGAGTGTGTTTTACTTCCTCTTTGGGTGCGTGCAGAGCACAAAAAGGGCAGCAGCCTGGATCTTTTAGCCATCAGTCGCAGAGACTTAAACAGAGCAAGATGACAACTCTTCATCCATGGTGTATATTTTAAAAAGCTCCGTCTGGCTGAGCATTTGGCTGCAGACAAATAAGTCTGGTGTGCCAGTCTGTGTTAACAGCAGAGGAACAACAGAACATGTCTGGTATCTTCCACGCTTTGACCTACATCTCATGGATTTAATGGACCTCCATTTGGACACACACACACACACACACACACACACACACACACACACACCACCTTCCTACAGAGACAGAGGAGGCAGCAGCCAGGCCTCTGCAGAGTGAACGTCTATATTTTATTCATGCTGTGCTCCCTGGTTGTCACCACTCTGTAGTCGAGCCATTACTTGATGTGATTCACCCATTTAAACACACTTTTTCCTAACAAGAATCTGTCGCAGGTCCAGCTTTGGCTTTAAATTCAGTACATTACAACAAAGATAAAGACTAAAGTGAGACAAGCTTTTGTGGCTCAATGATACGAGGTTAACTCACTGCTTTAGTTTCTGCTCCTTAAAGGATTTATTACTTATTACAACTCGGTATTTATCTCTACCTTTATCCTTCAGCTCAACTAGTAATAAAGACAGTGAAGTTAGTGCTGAGATGTTGAAGACGTTTGCTATATGCATATATCTTATATCTTTTATAGTTCAAGTTGTTTTGGACATGTTCAAATGCATTTTATTAAGAAATGAATCCATTCCTGTCACTTAATGTGCAAATCATACACTGGGAATTCATGCTTTTACATACTTCTGCTGCAAGTCAGCCTGTTCTTATTTCCAGAGCATCAGTCGTTTTGTCAAACCTGTTTTTCCTAAAACTAACCAAGTAGTTTTTAGTGCCTAACCCTCTGAGGTCTAAGGATGCGTAAACCTAACCCTGGGCTATCAGAATGTGTCATTTTTGTTTTTATTAAATTGTTCTCCCAAGTCTTGGTAATCAGTGAACAAAGAAAATAATCATTGTAACTGATACACCTAAAAAAAGTCTGTTTTGCCTTTCTCCAAAATATAGTTAGGGTAGGATTGGGGTTAGGGTTACCACCTTAGACCTCAGAGGGTTAAAACAGTGAATGGAAAAAAGCAAAGTGTAAACCAGGGTTTTGTTTTTTATGTGTCTGTTACCAGAACATACGTGTACAGATGCCATAGGACCGTAAAAATATACTTTAGTATCTGTCCATCCATCTTTTTTCTGCTACTTATGGTCCAGGTCGCAGGGGCAGCAATCCCGGCAGAGATGCTCAGACCTCCCTCTCCTCAGCGTTCCCAAGCCAGCTGACAGACATAATCTCTTCCTCGTGTCCTAGGTCTGCCCCAGAGTGTCCTCCCAGTTGGACATGCCCAAAATACCTCACCTGCGAGGCACCCTGGTCAGATGCTGAACCACCTCAGCTTGCTCCTTTTGACGTGGAGGTGCAGGAGTTCTATTCTGAGCCCCTCCTGAATGACCGAGCTCCTCACCCTGTGTCTAAAGCTGAGCCCAGACACCCTTTGGAGGAAGCTCATTTCTAATGCTTGTATCTGCAATTTTATTCTTTCAGTCACTACCTGGCTCAAGGTCATAGGTGAGGGCAGGAACGTAGACTGACTGGTAAATCAACAGCCTGCTTGTCAGTCTTTCGCTCCACTCTTCCCCCAACTCATTAACAAGACCCCAAGATAGTTGAACTCCTCCACTTGGGGCGGTGATTCCTCCCCAAACCAGGCTGGTCACTTCACCCTTTTCCAGCTGAGAACCATGACCTCAGACTTGGAGATGCTAATTCATCCTCACCACTTCACACTCTGCTGCAAACCACCCAGTGCGAGCTGGAGGTCACCGCTTGATGAAGCTATCTGATGTGATCCTTCCACCCTGTGAATAAAAAAAAAAATCTATCCGTAGGTTATGAACAGAATCAGTGGTAAAGTCCAATGCCCACCAGGAAAACATCTGACATACTTAAGTTTCCATTTACTTAGCCAGGAAGATGGTAATTAAATAAAATACAGTATATTTATCCTTAAACATGATTGCTCCCAAACCAGTAACCTGCATGGTTTTGTGTGTTTTTTTAAAATTTGACCCACATTTAGCTTTTTGGGATCTAGTTATTGGTTCTTGTGCCATCTGACTTGTTAGTGATGTTGCCGCCCTCTTAGATTTCAAAGACTGCTCTTAAGCAAGTGTGACTTTTACAGATTTTAATGACGGCCAGTGTTACAACATAGTCAGTTAATAAAACAAATTAACACCAAAGATATATTTCCTATAGATGTTGGATGACGTAGTGCAGCTACTTGTGTGTATGCAGCTAAGATTAAATCCACTCTAATCGTTGTCGGATTCAGAATCTGATATGGGCTGGTCAGTGTGGTCCACATGAGCTGACTTCAAAACCTCATAATGGATAAACCTTCTCCTCGAGCATGTCCCTGCCTGTGAGAAGCAGTCAGAGCAGGCTGTGGGTTTTCCCCTCCACAGCTGAGGGAGGGGGAGGAGGAGGAGGAATAGGAGGAGGAGGAGGAGAGCATCGGGTTTGTTGTTCAAAGCCCGAGCTCGGCGTATGCATTATAAATGAGCAGGGTTTTGAGGCACGTCTCTTCCTCCCTCACTCCCTCTGTCTTTTTTTTCACTCTTTATGTGTGTGTGTTGTGCGTGCGACTGTGTGAGTGTGTGTGCCTCTATGTGGATAATGGATTTTTATCCTTCGCAGAGCACAGCGGTCACAGTTTGTCTGACTCCACATGGTCTTTATTATGCCAGACGGAGAGTGTATCAGTGGAGACATACCAGGCCAGCGTCTGCCCTCTGTCTCTATCTCTATGCGCACACACACACACACACACACACAAAGTGCCGACCTCTGAGCCCCTGCCACCTTCACCTCTCACTTCCATGTTTGCCCACAACTCCTGCAGTCTAAAGCTCACTTTAGTAAATGCACACACACTCATGTTGATTTTACCATCTATATGTGGGAGGAAAGGTGCGCTCCTCTGAGACTCTCCTAATGGAACAAATCATTACATGCTGGATCCTTTTCCCGTTTATTACTTCTATATTTATCTCTCCTCATCCACACTTTAAGGCTGCAGTAGTTCACAGTTACCTCCAAATGTTGCTCGTGTTCTTACGTTCACTGAAGTGAAGATTGTGAGCTGCTCTGTGAGCTTCATGCAATCGTGCCAACATATAACTGGTTTAGTTCTCTTCTGTCTGGCGAGCCGACACTGACTCACGACATGGCAGCAGGCAGAGTATAAAAAGATCCAGTCTGTCCGTCTGCTGCTGCATTTACACATTTGATGGATAGAATTAGATTAGACTGATGGAAGTGGAGCTTTGTTTTCAGGGACAGGGGTTTCTAATTCTCTCTCCTGGTTTTACTCGTAGTTTAGAAGACATTCATCGTGCTTCACAACTTTCAGCATAAAGCCTCACAACAACTTTGAGATACTGCATTTGAAGTGGGAAGTTGGAAATCCCGAGTTTTGAGTCAGAATCTTCAACAGGAAAGTCCCCTCATGTTGGATTTTCCACTCGGAAAGTCGGAGAAGCCCCACCAACCCCGACTTCACAATCCAAGATGGCAGCAGGGCTCGTAAACAGTGTAAAACCTGTATTCTGTGCTACCACTGTTATGTATTTGTGACATACACAGACCCGTGAGCGTACAGGCATTGCAATGTATTGTTAGCGACGGCCTTGCTAGGGAGAAAATCACAGCCCATTTTTCCCTCCTTTTCCGACTGCTACTGGAATGCAGTCAACTCGGGAGCCACATCATTCCCAGCTCCGACATCCAGGGTAAAAGCAATGCAGCATTATACTTTGTTGCAGACACCTGTTATACATCTTGCAGTGTGCATACAGGTGGTGCACTGCAGTGCTGTGCCTCTGTGGACGAGTTAGCACGGTAACAAAAACTTGGAAACTATAACGCGGCTTTCAGAACACAGAACAGCAGCCCCACCCACCTGCTCTTTCTAACTCTTAAAGTTTCTCCACCACTCTGGAGTAAATTACTCGTTTTGCAGGTTGATCAAAATTGCTTTTTTGGTTCTATATTAAATTTTTTTTAATTAATTTATTATTTTTAAAAGAAGAAAGCACAAGACAACAGTGGACACATTTTCTTTTTGGACCAGCAGCAGCTGAAAGCCAGCGTTTATTTGCCTGTGCCACTTCATGCAGGGTTCTTATCAATAGAGAACTGCATGAAGCTAGATTTTTTAGCTAGGCTAATGCTAAAAGACAAAGCTATTCCAGCTATAGGGGGCAATGTTGAGGAGTTAGAACCGCAAGCTTTCAGTAACATATCACTGTAATGCATTTATAATTGGACCAAATGGTTTGTGAATACAGTTCACGAGTGGGTCATAATTGGTATACTGAAAATGAACTGCTGTCTATAAATTCAGCTAACCCTTGCAAGCTGTTCTTATATGTTATAAGTAACTGCTCTAAACGCTCAGTTTCAAACAACTTCACACTGTAGGTCATCTCAGCTGTGAACACCATCCACCTGCTTTTAAAACCTTCTGTTTGTGAGGAGCAGCCAATCAGAAGAAAGCTGGCTTAAAGGGAGGGTGGCCTTAAAGTTAAAGGAGCTAAAATAGCTTGTTTAAGACAGAGGATGAACTGAGCAGCAGTGCTGTGAAAGTCCAAAAAGTAAAAAAGATGTAACCGGAAATCAGCAGAATAGATCAACTTGAAGCTTTCAGGAAATTCTCATGATTAGCTTAGCAAGAGAAAAAAAACATAAAGAAACCAGCTCTCAGCTCAGCTGAAGCTGATGAATTAACAAGCTTGGGGCTGGTTCTCTGCACCTCACTTAAAAGATCCAAGACTCTGGGTACGCTAATCCAGTTTGCTCGGTTCTTAAAAGCCATATGAGAATTAAACTGGCTAAACTGGATTCAATCATCTGGGATCATTACATATGCATGTGGTCACTGAGATCAAAACAGAATCAAAACAGAAAGGTAGAGAGCAGGACAAGGTCAAAAAACATGGAAAACAGTTCAGGAGGTCGACCTGGCCAAGGAGCCGGGCTGCAGAGTAAGTCAAAGGACCGACCAGGCGACCCAAGACAGGGACGAAGCAGCTCTGGGTGCTGGCCCAAAGACCAGTGACGGCGACGACGAAGATGGAGCCACTCAGGGGGCTGAGGCCAGCGGCGGAGACGGAGCAACTCTGGGGGCTTGACAGGGAGCTGCCGATGACTGAGGAGACGGGACTCTTCAGGAGGTCTGGCAGGTGGGCGCCGATGACTGAGGAGGCAGAACCCCTCCGGCTCGGTCGGCTCTGGCGTGGGACGCTCAGGGAACGGAGACTCTCGAGGCTCGGGGTTGGGCTGCACAGGTGACTCTGGCTCTGGCCGAGGCTGGGACTGTGCAAGCCCCACTGAAGGAGTCTGAGTCTCTTGGGGCTGGGGCTGTGCAGGGCCCAGCTCTGGCTACAGAATTCACAGGGGGCTTGGGAAAACAAAACAGTCTCTGGGGTGGCCGGCACAGAGTACTCAGGAGGCTCGGGGTAAACAGTCTCTGGTTGAGCAGGTTCGATGGTTGCAGGCTGTGGCGGGGGCCCGGCGTCACCAGACGTGGGTGGAGAAGCAGACTGGGGAACAGCAATCCTCCTCCTCTTCGGTGTAGGAACTGGCATGGCCCTGGCGTCGGATACCCTCAGAGCAGGCCGGGGCCTGATGTCGACCGACCCAGGAGGAAACAGTGATGTGGGCCTGGCGTCGGTCACCCTTGGAGCAGGCTAGGGCCTGACGTAAACTGACCCAGGTGGAGAAACTTAGGTGCTGGGCTGTGGTTGCAGTGACGAGGCAGATGAGGTGCTGGGATGCTGCTGCCGCAAGGCCAAAGTGCTAAACAGTTGCCAAAGCGTCACCATAAGTGGAGAGCTGGGCTGAGGCTGCAGTGACAAGACAGGGGAGGAGCTGGACTGCGGCTGCAGCGATGAGACAGAACGGCATCGCCGAGGACCATGCCTCCTCCCAGAAGTGTTGGAAGTGGGCTCGGGTTGGCAAGTGGCAGACCAAGCAGCTTGTGGGTGGCTAGCTGGCTGCAGGTTTGACCAGCCCACCCCGACCACAGGCAAAGGCTGAACCTGAGGGCTGGGCACCCGCAAGGCATGACATCTCTTAGGACCCCACAAACTAGCAGGGCCTCCCAAGGCCAGGCGAGTTCCCAGGAATATGTCCCCCCTTTTAGAGTCCGCTGGGTCCATGTTATGGTCATGTCGTTCTGTCATGTACCGCTGTGTGGCAGGGAGGAGGTGGACCCGAATGCAGGACTCAGAAAACCAGGAGTAAACTCAAAACACAGCCTTGGAACAGGTGGAACAAATCAGGGATGACGAGACAAAGGAAGCAAAACTGAATACAAGACACAGAGAACAACAGTTGCCAAAATAAAACAGGAAATACTAAACACAGAAACTGAGATTAGACAACAAGACACAGGGGAGGCAAGATGACTGAAGCAAGGAACATAAACAAACCAAAACTATGAACAGAAACAAGATTGCAAAAGGTAGTGAAACTAAAACTAAGAACCAAAACAGGGAATATCAACAAGAAATAGAACTCAAACATTATAAGCCATAACCGGGACACAGGTGAGAAGAAAATAAATCAATAACAAACAGAGGTCAAAAAAATCCATGATTCAAAACATGGGGTCAACGACCCCAGACCATGACATAATCACTTAAAACTGGAACAAGAAACAAACCATTATACAACAACTCTAAGGTAACATACAGTGATGGTAAAAAGAAAGTACACGCCCTGTCAATTCTAAGGTTTTACATATCAGGACATAAAAAATGATCTGGTCCTTACCAGGCCTTAAAATTCCGTAAATACAACCACAGAAGAACAACAACAACACGACATATCTGTCATTATTTATTTAACAACAAAGCCCAAATGCAAAAGCAGTCCTGTGAAAAACTGAGTCCACCCCATGATTCAGTAGCTTATAGAGCCACCTTTAGCAGCAATAACTTGAAGTAATGGTTTTCTGCATGACTTTATCAGTCTCTCACAACCTTGTGGAGGAATTTTGGCCCACTCTTCTGTACAGTGTTGCTTCAGTTCATTGAGGTTTGTGGGCATTCATTTATGCACAGCTCTTTTAACATCTTGTCACAGCATTTCAGTCAGGTTGAGGTCTGGTCTTTGACTGGGTCACTGCAGCACCTTGATTCTTTTCTTTTTCAGTCATTCTGTTGTAGACTTGCTGCTGTGTTTGGGATCATTGTCCTGCTGCATGACCCAGTTTGGTCCAAGCTTTATCTGTCAGACAGATGGCCTCACATTTGACTCTAGAATACTTTGGTATACAGAGGAGTTCATGGTCAACTCAATGACTGCAAGGTGCCCAGGTCCTGTGGCTGGGCACCTTGCCTCACTCCTCCACCTCCATGCTGACAGTTGGTATGATGTGTTTGTGCTGATATGCTGTGTTTGGTTTTCTCCAAATGTGGTGCTGTGCATTATGGACAAACATCTCCACTTTGGTCTCATCTGACCAAATGTCATTATTCCAGGAGTCTTGTAGTTTATTCAGATGCAGATTTGCAAACCTAAGCTGTGCTGCCATGTTCTTTTAGAGAAAAGAGGCTTCATCCTGACAACCCTTCCAAACAAGCCACACTTGTTCAGTCTTTTTCTAATTGTGCTGTCATGAACTTTAACATTTAACCTGCTAACTGAGGCCTGTAGAGTCTGAGATGTTGTTCTTTGGTTTTTTGCAGTTTCTCTGAGCATTGCACGGTCTGACCTCGGGGTGAATTTGCTGGGATGTCGACTTCTGGGAAGACTGGCAACTGTCTTGAATGTTTTCACTTGTAAATAATCTCTCTGTAAAATGATGGACTTCAAATTGTTTGGAAATGGCCTAATAACCCTTCCCTACTTTAAGATCATTGCTGATGTCTTTCCTCATTGGCATCATGTTAACACACACCTGAATGCTTCAGACCACCAAACTGCCAAAACTTCTGCTTTTATAGAGGCGCTCACACTTGCTGATGATCAATTAATCAAGTGCATTTGATTAGCAGTACCTGGCTGCTACTTACCCTCTTAACCATGGAAGCAGCACTTAGTTTTTCTCACACATTGCTTTTGCATTTTGGCTTAATTTTTATTAAATAAATAATAACATGGTGTAATATATCATGTTCTGTAGCTCATATGAGGTTGTATTTACCAAATTTTTAGACCTGCTAAGGACCAAATTATTTTTATTATGTCCTGATATGTAAAACCTTAGAATCTAACCCTAGAACACTAATGTACATTTTTGTAACACCATCACTAACGTTGGGTGTATTTTACCCGATATAATATACCCCCCCCCCCCCCCCCACCAAAAACACAAAAAA